>SAYR01002266.1:92953-110087 GCA_004382745.1 Argopecten irradians irradians
AGAGACCAGTATGCTTTACTGTATTGATCCTGATGTGATACATCTTTCCATAGTGGTTTTTCTTTATATTGCTCTTTCCAAGCTATTACAGTTGCTAGGACTTTATCAGTTTTCTGTGCTTCTCTGAGTTCATCTTTGGTCCTGGCTTGGAACCAGTCCATATTTGTATCTGTGGTTAGAGATCTAATTTGACCGTCATTATTTTCCTTAACTTCCTGTCTATGACAATAGTCACAGGGATGACATGGCCTTCTCGATAATCCATCCGCATTACCGTGTAGTTTTCCTGGCCTATGTTTTATGGTAACTTGGTAGGCCCTAGGATTTCCAACCAGCGTGCCATGTCCTTCTGGATTCTTGAATTTTAACAACCAGTTTAAAGCCCCATGGTCGGTTCTAACAAAAAATGGAACACCATATAAAATAATGGTGGAAATGTTTTATAGCAACAACTATAGCTAAGTTCCCTCCTAGTTACACAGTAATTCCTTTCGGCTTTGTTTAAAGTTTGGCTGAATAAGCTACAACTTGCTCCTTGCCATCTTCAACTTGAGATAAAACTGCCCCGATTCCTGTTCCGCTTGCATCGGTATCCAGTATAAAAAAGTAGTGAAAGATCTGGGTATCTCAAAATGGGTGCAGTAGATAATTTACTTTTCAACTCTTGAAAGGCATTTTCACATTCGCTTGTCCATAGAACTTTTCCTGTTTCTCCGTCAATTTATGTAAAGGTTTAGCGAGCTTGGAAAAATCCTTGATAAATCTTCGATAATAGGAGCAGGTACCAAGAAGCTTCTTACATCATGAACATTTTTAGGTTGTGGCCAGTTTTAACTTTTTCCACTTTTGCTGGGTCTGTAGCTACTCCTTCATTTGACACAATATGTCCCAAAAAGTTGACCCTTGTTTAAAGAAATGACATTTCTTTGGAGAAATTTTCAATCCTGCATCTGTTATCCTGGTCAAAACCTCGGCAAGCCGTTCTACATGAGTTTCTATGTCCGAAGAAAATACGATTATATCATCCAAGTATATCAGACAGTGAGTATACTGGAGTCCTGCTAATGCACATTCCATTAGTCTTTCAAAGGTTGCTGGAGCATTGCATAGACCAAAAGGCATTACGTTAAACTCAAATAAGCCTTGACTAGTAACAAAAGCAGTTTTGTGTTTATCTGTAGTGTCCATTTCCACCTGCCAGTAGCCACTAGCAAGGTCCAACGTCGAAAACCATTTAGCTCCCTTTAAAGCATCCAGAGAATCATCTATCCTGGGAAGGGGATAAGAATCCTTTAAAGTTACGTTGTTTAGTTGTCCATAGTCAACACAGAATCTTATGGAACCATCAGCTTTGGTAACCAGAACTACTGGAGCTGCCCAAGGACTTGTAGAAGGCTCTATTATCTTATTATCCAACATCTTTTTAATTTCTTCTCCTACTACTTCTCGTTTGCTGAGTGGGACTCGTCTTGGTGGTTGTTTGATTGGAGTTGTCTCCCCTGTGTTGATTTTGCGTCTAATGATATTTGTTTTTCCCAGGTCACTCTTGTTTTTAGCAAAACTGTTTTGAAATCTCAGCAGCAGCTGTTCTATATTCTCTCTCTTATCTTTTGGTAAATTTTCCTGGCTCCTTTCTAAAAGATCTTTTAAATGTTCTGGAAAATCTTTTTGGGCTCTAATTGAACCTACTCTGAAATTATCTGTAGTTCTTCTGATATAACTAATGGTGCTGTACAGCTTCTCCCTCTGCTGGACACATTCCTTTGTACAAAGTATAGGGTTCCCCAGTGGTGTTACAAAGTCTTAATGGGACTCTTCCTCCTTTTGGATCCACTAATGTCTTAGCTACGGCAATACCTTTCTTGGTTACACAGGTATTTCCTTATCAATCAATACAGCTTCCGTATCTTTGTTTCCCTCTATCTTAGCTGTCACAACCATCTCTGACTGTGCAGGGATTACTACATTTTCCTCCAGGACAATACGAAATATTGAATCCATTTTACTCTCCTTCTTGCAGGTTAATTCCTCTCCATCAAAATGTAAAACACCAGTTCCTATATCCATTTGACAGTGATGGGCATGCAGGAAGTCATATCCGATAATTGCTGGAGAATTGATGTCAGCAACAACCATTCCATGTTCAACTTTCTTCCCATTGATCTCTAATGTAGCCATGGTATAACCCATAGTGTTAATTGTAGCACCATTTGCTACTCTAATATTTGTTTTGGTCCTTATTAGTTCCGGTCTTTGATCTGCCGGGATACTATTATATTTATCTGGATGAAGAACTGTGATTGTAGATCCTGTATCCAAGAGACAATTTAAAGTTACACCACAAACTGTTGCTTCAATATAGAGTCCGTCTGGAGTTGCTTTATGTTTAGCTTGTACTAAAGGTTTAGACCTTTCCTTACTATTGGCTAATGTACGGTCCGTTACACCAGCCGAATCTAGTTTTCCGATTGCCCTGTCTTCTTAAATTTCTTGTTAAGATACTTTTTGGACTCTGTGCAATCTGCCTTTCTATGTCCTGATTTCTTACAAAAGAAGCAAAGCCCTTTAAATCCAACTTTGTCATTTTCCTCATTTCTTCCCTTTTCCTTTGAAAATCTATCCTGATTATCTCCCATGGAAGCAATCCTCAGAGTGTCCAAAGTTTTCAGTAAATATCCTAGATCTTCTATTGATGTCTGTTTTCGTTCCGTCTCTTCGTCCATGGAATGGCTACGAATTATTGTTCTGGATGAGGCTACTTTCCTTTTCCTAATTTGAAAAGACTCGTATTCCATGCTAGCTCTCACTGCCTCATCTATAGTCCGTACTTGTCTTTGTTGTACAGCCCATTCCATAGCAGAGTCCCAGTTCAGGTAATGTTTCGTCTTTCCTCCTAAGTCTACTTTTCATCTCAGCCTTGTAAATTTCTGTCAAATTATCTGGATGAAATCTGGAGGTCAATGCTTTTACCAGCATCTGATAATCATCACGTTGAGAGGGTGCCAAACTGCCTAACAGTTCCTGCGCAGACCCACGTAGGGCTACGGCTAGCTCAAATGCCTTCCTCTTCATCCATTGGTTTAGCTTAGAAACCATTTCGAAGTGGACTAAATAATCTGGCCAACTAGTCTTGCCATCATATGCTGCAGGTTTCCTATTTTTCTTGGTTTCCTATACTCTACAGGTCTAATCGATCTATGACTTAACAAGTCTCCTCTATGTCCTATGGGATCAAACTCTTCTATTACTCGTTGATACCTTGTGCGATCAGGAGGACCCTCCAAAGAGAAATCCCCGGGCATGATCCAGGCTCTCGAAGCCTGAGTAGACCCCCACATGCCTTGATTATTTCCCTCAAGACATGGGCCTGTAATATGCGACTCTCCATTACTCTCCCTTGAGTAATATAGTCCCTGGCTATATCCGCCTTGTACATGAATATCATGTATTCCCATTACAGGTATATTATGATTTCCGCCCTTGCTGAGCACGACTCCTCCCGCTGCTCCGTTACCCCCAGTAGTGTTCCCCTCTCCACAACTACTGGACGGGCAGTCTTCTCCATGTGCCATTCTGGGATTCGCTCCACCACCTGTGGCTGGGGCACCAGCAGGCAAGAACGTTGATGTCAGACCCCTATTTCCGGTCTGCTCTTCCCTACCACAAGTCTGACGAGTAGTTGTTATCTCCCTTGTTCTGTCCTCCAATTGTTGCCTTAATATATTTAATTGCTCATGCAGGTATTTATTTTCTTTTGTCAGGGTTTCTCTCGCTGTGATGGAGGCTTCTGTCCCTAATCCACTATCCAGTGGACGTGGAAGTCTAAATTGTATTTCTCCGCTTGGTGAGGTTTCCACAAAACGGGCAGCCTGTGGGACATCTGTTTCACCGGTACCAGTCTTGGATCTCTCTTCTCCCAAATCTTCGACGTGGAGTGAAGGATCTGAATGTATCTCCATTTCTGACATGTTGAATAACTATTCCAAAACAAGATTCTTTTGGACAGGGATGACTAAGACAGTACAAGATTGGTGTCAAAAGTGTGTTGAATGCCAGAAAAGAAAAGGACCAACCCCTCATATAAAAGGGAAGATGTCTCAGTACCAGGTTGGAGCTCCCTTAGAGAGGATAGCAATGGATATCTTAGGTCCTCTTCCAGAGTCAACTCTTGGAAACAAATTCATTTTGATAGTAACAGACTATTTTACAAGATGGACAGAGTGCTATGCTTTACCAAATCAAGAGGCTGTTACTGTAGCCAACGCTTTTGTCAACAATTTTGTTAGTCGATTTGGAGTCCCCAAACAACTACATACAGACCAAGGGAGACAATTTGAGGCAACAATTTTTCAAGAACTTTGTAACATTTTTGACATTGATAAAACTCGTACTACCCCGTACCACCCTCAAAGTGACGGGTTAGTAGAAAGGTTTAACAGAACCATTGAGGACATCCTGAGTAAATATATTAGAGATGGCCAGAGGGACTGGGATATACAATTACCATTGGCTTCAATGGCATATCAATATTCCATTCATGAAAGCACAGGATACAGCCCTAGTATGCTGATGTTTGGGAGAGAAATGAATCTACCTATAGATCTTCTGTACGGGAAACCCCCTGAAGAGGTTCAAACCCCTAAGGACTTAACAGATTATGTCCAGTCAGTTCAAGATAAACTCTGGAATGTCCATGAAAAAGCCAGAGACCATATGATGGAAGCTAGTAATAGACAAAAGACAAGATATGATCTTCGGACCAGAGAACTTCAATACAAAGTGGGGGAATCCGTTTGGATACATACTGTTGTTAAAAAGAAAGGACACAGCCCTAAACTTCAGAGCAAATGGGAGGGCCCATATACAGTCCTGGAACAAATATCTGATCTCTTATACAAAGTGCAGAAATCAGCTCAGGCAAAGATTAAAGTTATACATCATAACAGATTGAAACCATATAGGGGAGATAATCAAGTCAACCTACCTATTGTACTGGAGCCAAACCAGACAGAAGGTGATAACCAGAGAGAGGAAAGTGTGGAACAGACCCTACGTAGAGGGGGAAGAAACAGGAAATTTCCTAATTGGTTAACAGATTATGAGGTCTAGAAATATTTTGTAGTTCTGAACCATATCCAGTTGAATAATACCTACTCTTTTTACCAGTATAATGGAGTCCATGAAAAGAAGGTGGGAATCACTGGTCTTTATGAGGCGCGCCATACTGATCCAGAGGATGCCGAGGAAACCTTCACAAGAAGTCGGATAGATGGACCATGGACTCAAATGCTGGAAGAAGAAGGAATATTTTGCAATGTTGATATAGTACTATTGTAATAGTTGAAATACAATGTATGTTGATAATAATATATAGATAGATATACCACAGTACCATGCTCGTAGGAGAAGTATTGGGATATAAAATTCATTTGTGGAAATACAAATGGCCACCAAGGGTTACCAGGATGTTTATATGCTTATAAACCACCTTTACTATATGCTAATATATATATGTTCACAGAATGCCACTATTTACTTGTCAACGTCCAGGATGTCAAAAGACGTACACATCCGAGAAGTCATTAAGACAGCACGTCCGAGACGCTCATGGGGAACAGGCATCCTGTCCCCATGAGGGCTGTTCATTCACATATCCGAAGAGCAGGATGTCGTATCTAAACAACCATCGGAGGAGCAGGCACGGGGTGTTACAGATGTCGCATGGATCGCAGTCCCCATCACGTTATGCAGATAGAAGACCGGTACCGGTGAAACAGGGGGCATCCCTGGCTTCCTCCGAGGAGTGGGTGAGAACTATCAGCCTGTCCTCATCCAGAGACCCACTCCCCGAGGAAAGTCAAGGAGATGTCCCATATGGGTATGCAGACATACCTTCACCAGAGAGGATTGAGTTGGGGGAGGAGGGAGACCTTTTCCCGAATCCCCCAAAGAAGATAAAGATAAGAGGAGAGGAGAGTGTTCCAGAAGCTGCTCCTCAGACACCTCAAGTGTCTGGGGAGCCAGAAGAGGATCACATGGCGGAAGTTGTTCCCCAGACACCTCAAGTGTCTGGGGAGCCAGAAGAGGAACAACCACCAGTCCCTGCCTGTGTTTCTCAGGCACCTCAAGTGTCTGAGGAACATCCTGTTATGCAGAATGTGCTGACCTGTGAAGTTGACAACAATATGAAGAGTAAAGCATTGTCACTGCTGGAGAGGGGCTGCATGCCTCTGTTTCCTCCGGCCCCACGCAAGTGGGGTCAAGACGAACAAGTCCAGCTGGGGTCGCTTGTTTGGCCTCCCAGAGCCTGGAGGTCCTTCTCAAAGGACAGGAAGCTCCTGGCCTGGGAACTGGCTAGTGCCCAGCTGGCAAGGGAGTCTTCGACTCAGTGGGTAGGACGCCATGACCTGTTGGCAATGTTCAATTATTTGGCATTGCCTGGTACAGCTGTACCACCCCTACCCACTGAGACGGAGGAGGCAGATGCTGTTCAGGCCAGGTATTTCCTCTACAGGAGGGTGGCAGCCATTGCCAAGACCGGCAGAGATCCGGATGGACTGCTGGCCGTTCTGGGAGGAATGCCTGGATCACCCTTCCCCTTTCTAGCAGTGGTGAACTGTATAAAATTGGATATTTAGGCAGTTAAAAAAAAAAAAAAAAAAAAGAAAAAAAGGGGGGAAAAAGGAATTTACAAACGTGAAGAAGTAGATGGGCTCCCTCTTGAGCCAGGAAGTAGATGGGCTCCCTCTTGAGCCAGGAAGTAGATGGGCTCCCTCTTGAGCCAAGAAGTAGATGGGCTCCCTCTTGAGCCAGGAAGTAGATGGGCTCCCTCTTGAGCCAGGAAGTAGATGGACTCCCTCTTGAGTCAAGAAGTAGACGTACTACTGCTGGATCCGTGACGGGATAAGGACCTCTATAAAGACATTATAAGATAATATATTCTGTAAAGGTATAAAATGTAAGTTATTTAAAATTGTAAAAAGGATTTAAAGTAGGTAATAAATATTCCTGGTAATGAGTAATTCTTGGTGTAAAATAGTAGTAGAGATAATTATATAGTTCTGGCATTATAAAATGTCATTTTATTTATATAAAGTATACTTATCAGTATTATTTGATAAGTGGTAGAACTGGTGTATAAGTCTATGATGTTGTTGCATAGAAGTTCATTCTTAAATACATGGGAGTTGAAAACGTTTTGATAAAAATTGTTGAAAATAGTTTTATAAAAGTATTTATAAAAGATGTTAGTAATTATCACATGTGTAACATGAATTTAGCTACACACAGCTATGTATTGTGTGTAGAGGTAAACCCTTGTATGCTTAAAGCATATTATATACTATACCAGATACTGCAACAGTATTTGCATAAAGTTGAAGATTTTCTTTATTTTTGTAAACCATAGTCCATTCTGTGATTTTAAGAATTTTTTTTTCTGTGGGCTTTGGTGTCAGGTGCTCTGGAAAAGAGAAATAATTATAGGAAGTTAGTGAGGAGCCTGTGGTTAAACAATACATTGTAAATATGTACATTTTGTAAATAGTAAATTATATTGTAAACACAAGTTGCAAGTTGTGTATTGTAAAGCAATAATTTATAGGCCATGCCGGTTGAAATAATAATTTTAGCATAGAAATTTAGGGATAAAATATCTTATTATATGAAGAGTCTTCATGTTAGGATAATTTGGCCATGTAAATTGTAAAATTGTAACTATTTTTTTTTTATTTATTTATACAAGTGGCAGACATGATAGTTCCTGTTAAGCCTGGAAGAGTTACTGCCCTTGAATATATTGAAATGTTAATTTTTTTATATTGTTACTTACCTGCATAGAGGTGGTATAATGGCTTATAGTATTGACGAGGACGTCAATTTTTAGAAAACCGGGGGTAATGTAACGAAATCGGCCGGTTTGCCTCTTGTTTATAGGCATCGTTGTGATCAGCTGATCGGTGAGGCCGGAATGACCTAGTTACATTACAGATATTTTGTGTTCCGGTATTTTGAGACTAGATAGATAAGCTTAAGCATTATATTTCTATAAGGATTGTATTTGTAAATTGAATGTTACATTAACTAATACTTGTAAATTGTTTACTTGTGTATTAAGAATGCAAGGAGTTGGCGAGTGTGATTACGAGGCCATGCCTCGTACGAGGCCCTCGTGCCTCGGGATTTAGCCTAGCATTGGCGAGGCACATGTTTATGTCAGTTTAGGTCTAAAAGTGTATTAAGAATTATTATTAGTCAGAATGATGTATGTACTGACCTATTTGTTGTATATCTGTAAGATGTATAACCGATTCCATTGTCAGACTTCTATTTTATTCGCTGTGGTGAATCGCGGCAGTCACCGTTCGTCTGTATCGCGCTGTCAACAATGGAGTCGGCGTGACGTCACGATAAATGTAAAACTAATGTTGTAAATCTCATTCAGAGTTTTGTAAATGGAATAGAGATTGTTTATAGATATATAAGTATTTTTGTACCAGTTTCTTTCTTAGATGAACAGGTTATGTTGTATATATTATAGCGTATACTAGGTACTTTATTATAGTTCCTTTGCGGAGGGGCTCGGGTGTGAGACAGGCCAGCCGAGGTCTCCAGCCAATCAGCGGGCGGCCTGGCCTCGCCCGAGGCCCGAAGGTTATAAATAGGGGTGAGCACAGATGCTCCGCACCTCTGTTTCACCGGTACACGGGTGTATTACTACTCCAACCAGAAACGTTAGTATAGCGACACTCGTAAGTTTTAAGAGTACGGCTCTTAGCCTCTGCGAGGGGTCTTGTCACTTAGTTTAGTTTTCCTAGTATACAACTCAAATGTCTTAAGAGTACGGCTCTTGGCCTCTTTGAGTTGTATTAGCAATAGTTGTTTTATATTAATATAAGTATCGTATAGTATGGGCTTTGTAGGTCTCCTGTAGGTTAGGTTCGACTCTCATATGCTTTAAGAGTAAGACTCTTAGCCTCTATGGGTGGTCTGTCAGTTAGTTGTTAGTTTTAGTATTTCAGTAGGTTAGTCTTATACTCAAATGCCTTTAGAGTACGGCTCTAGACCTCTTTGAGTAGTCTGTTACAACGGTCAGTTGTGTTTCCATTCTTCTTCATATTTAGCGAAGGACTCTCATATGTTTTAAGAGTACGGCTCTTAGCCTCTATGAGATGTCCTGAAGTTGTATATGTAATATAATAGATTATAGAAGTTGTTAGTATAGGCTAGACATATTCATAGTCTCTGATAGAGAATACTTACTTCTGTGATGGATTGTCTCCCTTGTACTAGTCTATAGTTCATAGAATTAGAGCAAGTCTATTGTTTTGAACAATACTTTATTGGACACGATACATTTATACAAATTCCAGTCTCTAAGATGTATACTTTAGTCATATAGAATATACTTTGTATATTCCTGTAGTAATCTCTGGTGGCTATTAATTTAATATTATTGTAACTGTAAAAAGTGCTGTGAGCATGGTGCGAAAGGTATTTATTGTATAGAATTGTTGATCTGTTATCACATGTTGTTATTTTCTCAGTTATAGAATATATTGTTGAATTTTACTACTGGCTTGAGTCTTTTATTCAATCTCCAGAGGAATTTCCAGATAAACAATCGTTTAGACTTGTAGTCTAAACCCACGGATCTATAAAAAGTAATAAGTCGGACAGAAATTGCGACCTGGGTGCTGGATACTGCCAAAGCGCTACCAACGAAGATTTCTAATACCACCCCGGGTCCAGTTTTTGTCACAATATCAAGTTAGTATGGATGGTTTGGGAATTGGGATTTTTAACGTTTTCAATTTTTTTAGTTTCTAGGAGTATTGCCTCATTATGTTGTGTCGTATTTTCTATTGTGAAAACTACCAATGATAAAGGCTATAACATTACGGAAATAATAGTTTATGAAAAATACTATTGTCAATCAGCCTTTTAATGAAGATAGGGAAACACCCAAAGGATATCGAGAAATCCCTATATTTCTAAAATAACACTTTACCGTTGACCCCAGATTTATGTTGTCATATCTGGAAACATAAGATGTTTAACTTTAAAATAGTGTAGCTTCAACAACGAAATGAATACGAATATTGATCCTCGGTAAGTGCCGAGCACACATCAGTCTGAACAATACCACATAGAGAGCTTTGTTCTTCGACATAATTAAACAAGTGCACGGGGCACATAGCTTTATGTACTGTAGTTTTTTTTAAGTTATTATCTATGCAGATTGTTGAAAACTTGGCACGTAATGAGAAATCTACAATTTTATGTTTACATATATCCCTATATAGTCAACGGAAGAGAATACATGTATGCGTTCAATTCAGCGTAACAGCACTGTTGTATGAATACAAACCCAGTGCTAGACCGGACTACTTTTACTGCATGGTCCGATAAGATGTTACGGCATATGATTATCTACATAAATTTTTTGAAGCTTACGTTTTACCGTTGAACAGTTTTGTTTTGATTAAATGTTAAAATAAAAGACGTTTTGATCTTATAAGGGTCTAAATACTATTTATTAGGCGGCACGAACAACATTGTGCTTGTCGGCATAAAATGAAAGGAGGAAGGATGTTTACAATAAAATGTGAAAAAAGTTCCCTTGTTAAAAGTTGACGTATTTTAAAATAACAATTAAGAGCTGTTATTGGATTTAATTTTAAATATGTTTGGTCGGGACCATTATCTGGGGACTTTTCCCAAGAATGTCCAGGGACTTCCATAGTCTACGTCAGTGCGGTCACCCCAATATGCAAATAATTTGAGAACAATACTTCTTGGGATAACGCTTTCAAGCGATCAATAGTTTAAGTTGTGTAAATAAAAATAGATTTTCAAAGAAAGCATTATCCGAACTATGTCATCAGCTTTATATTCTTCTTTTCACTATTCTGGCAGCCATATTAGTCATTCCCCATTAGTTACCTTCAATTTTTACACGTTTCGTGGATGTGTTTTGTCGGTTCTCAGAATTGCATATGTACCTGTTATATCCTATTTCCGATTATAGTGGCTGAAAGGTGGCATGCTTTGTAGGTAGGAAAATAGTGAGTAGATTTTAATTGGATACAAAAGGATTTAAATTATATAAAAACCTACCATGATTGCTCGTCTTCACAAATACCTGTATACCTAAGTAATCAATCAAGTATTAGTCGGTAACCATGAAATACTACATATTAATTCTCATCATTGATAGTCCAATGACACTGACATATTCTTGTCATTATATCCGATGAACGTTCTGAACAACCATGACAAGAAGCGGCATACTACAGCATGTGAATTCCCGCTCATTAAAGTTATATATGCCGTAACTTGGTGAAAATTTTGACATGCTATGTTTTCTTGATAAATCTTTTAAAAACCCTAAGGTTTGATGAATTAAGCTGTAGAAACCACCCAAATTGCTTCAGATGCCTTATAAACATTAGTTACAACACAGAAATTATGTGCTGTAAAATTGTTGTTTTTATACCTTATGTATGTTTAAATGGAAACATACATGCAGAAATCACTTTACAATTACTAATAACACTGTAAAAATAATTGTAGACTACAATTTGGTTTCATGGTCTGACCGTATGTACCCAATAACCTTCACTATATATGTAAATATAATGATTTTGGCAGTACTGCCAAAATTCATTTTCAGCCCTTATTTGTACTTGTAAAATTAAAACCTATACATTGAAAGTATTTAATTCTCAAAATGTTGGTAACCTTTGGTAATTAATAAGCATGAAAAATACGGCACATATAACTTTAAATATTTAATTTGTTCAGAACAATACATTTAACCTGAGCTTTTTGTTGTTGTCATTTTGTGTTTTTATACATATTAAAACAAATAGCAATACCTAATTAATAAATGGTAGACTTATTTTACTTTACTACTAATTACAGTGATAAACCTTGCGCTTTAATCAATTGTAAAAAAAAAAAAAATAAAAAATTAATCGGTCTTTCTTTATTTTAAGACACGTTATTTGTTCAATTCAATTTGACAAAAGAAAAAAATTCGAAGCAGCATAAGCTTCCAATTTTTTTAAGTTTCTATGTATAAAGATGGGAAAAAAATAAAAAAAATAATAGTTATTTCTGTGAAATGTCCAATTTCATTATCCATGCAAGGTATCATTATGCAAAGCCACATTTGGAAGCCTCATTTCTCTGTTATAAACTTCACCACACACGAGCATTTGTGTACTTGTCTACTCGCGTACCTCCGGTAACAGGATGAACTATAACGTCCCAGAGACATTTAAATGCCTTACGCGTCTATATTAGACTCCCCACACATGTATAAAACTTATCGATCGACATCCACCCGATAAAAGGTACATGTTTACATATGCATACACCTGACAATTCCTAAAGACATTACGACTAGTAAACTAGAAACTTTTCCTTGGATTACAGAGGACGCACTACTACGTGGTCAAAGAAAACCCTGCTTTATTAGCAAATAAAATAGGGGTGAGCACAGATGCTCCGCACCTCTGTTTCACCGGTACACGGGGTGTATTACTACTCCAACCAGAAACGCTTAGTATAGCGACACTCGTAAGTTTTAAGAGTACGGCTCTTAGCCTCTGCGAGGGTCTTGTCACTTAGTTTAGTTTTCCTAGTATACAACTCAAATGTCTTAGAGTACTGCCTGGCTTTGAGTTGTATTAGCAATATTGTTTTATATTAATATAAGTATCGTATAGTATGGGCTTTGTAGGTCTCCTGTAGGTTAGGTTCGACTCTTCATATGCTTTAAGAGTAAGACTCTTAAGCCTCTATGGGTGGTCTGTTACAACGGTCAGTTGTGTTCCATCTTCTTCATATTAGCGAAGGACTCTCATATGTTAAGAGTACGGCTCTATAGCCTCTATGAGATGTCCTGGATGATATATGTAATATAAATAGATTATAAGAAGTTGTAGTATAGGCTAGACATATTCAGTAGTCTCTGATAGAGCAATACTTACTTCTGTGAGGATTGTCTCCCTGTACTAGTCTATAGTTCATAGAATTAGAGCAAAGTCTATTGTTTGAACAATACTTTATTGACACGATACATTTATACAAATTCCAGCTCTAAGATGTATACTTTAGTCATATAGAATATACTTGTATATTCCTGTAGTAATCTCTGGTGGCCTATTAATTTAATATTATTGTAACTGTAAAAAGTGCTGTGAGCATGTGCGAAATATGTTATGTATAGAATTGTTGATCTGTTATCACATGTTGTTATTTTTCAGTTATAGAATATATTGTTGAATTTACTACTGGTTGAGTCTTTTATTTCAATCTCCAAGGGAATTTCAGTATAAACAATTCGTTTAGACTGTAGTCTAAACCCACGGATCTATAAAAAGTAATAAGCGGACAGAAAATTGCGACCGGGTGCTGGAACTGCCAAACGCTACCAACGAAGATTTCTAAACCACCCCAATTCATGGAACACTAAGCCTACACTGTAAGTCGGTCGAGGAAAACACATCCACGGATACGAATTTTAATCTACAGCTACCAATTTGGGTGGATAGATACTCTCGACAGTGAATTAAAAACGTATACAGTTACAGCAGAGGGAACTGTGACAATACAAAGACAGTCGTTGATGATAAAACTTATACATACGCAGGTGTGTGTAAGCAGGTGTGTGATAGCTGAGATAAAACTACTACAGCTACACGCAGGGTGTGATAGCTGTGATAAAAACTCGTACAGTACATATCAGGGTGTGATAGCTGTGATATAAAATACTACAGTACAACAGGGTGGTGATAGCTGTGATAAAACTACTAACAGTACAGTACAGGATGGTGATAGATGTGATTAAAACTACTACAGTACCAACAGGGTGTGATAGCTGTGATAAAAACTACTACAGTACACAAGTGGTGTGATAGCTGTGATAAAACTATACAGTTACGCAGGGTGTAGTGCTGTGATAAACTACTACAGTTCACCAGCAGGGTGTGATAGCTGTGATAAAATACTACAGTACAGCAGGGTGTCGACATGCTGTGATAAAACTACTTACTAGATCAGCAACGTGAGGAGTGTTGTATAAGCCTCATGTGTGATAAAACTACTACAGTTACTAGCAATGTTTAGGTGATAGGCTCATTGATGCAATTATAATAACGTGACTAACAGTAATACAGCAGGATGTGATCAGCGTGTGAAAAAGCTTACAAGTCAGCAGTACAGCAAGGCTGAATTTGACATAGACCCGTGTGATAAAACTACTACAGTACAGCAGGGTGTTGAAGCTGTGATAAAACTAAACATACATCTTACTAGCAGAGTCTGATAGCCTGTGCATAAAAACTACAACTCAGGTACAGGACAAAGAGCAAAGATGTGTGACTTATGAGTCTTGACTCTGACTAAAGCACGTTAGCAACATGGTTACTAATAGATCAGTGTAGGGTTAGAAGTAGGATGTATAAATAGTCAAGAATACCACTGACATTGTGATATTGCTGACATGTAACGAATAAGAAACTACTAGGACATTATGTTTACAGCAGGGTATTGCTGTTAGAATAGGCTGGTGATAAAACTTACTAATCAGATGTTATACTCAGCAGGTGTGAAGTAGCGTGTAGGTAGCCTAGTGATAAACTACTTACAGTACAGCAGAGTGTGAGAATATCAGCTAGATCGATAAAAACTAACCTGACAACGATAATGTACTAGCAGACATGACAGAGGTTATCGTGTGATTAGCTGATGATAAAACTTTACAAACAGTACAGCAGGCATGATGATAGTCTCTCTGGGGATAAACTACTTCTCTCAGCTTACTAGAGGTTTACAGGGAGAGATGTTGATAAGCGATGGTGATAAAACTACTACGGTATAGTCACAGCAGGGAATCAGTGATACGCTGTGAAAAACCTACTACAGTGATACAGCACGTAGTCGTTCGCATAGCTTGCTGGAGCATGATAAGTAACTTACTTGATCTAGTACAGCAGGTGTGATGCCTGAGTCGATTAGGAATAATTACTAGCTAAGTAAGCTATGGCGGTAGTGATAGCGCTGATAAATAACGTTACAGTTACAGCAGGATTTGAATACGCACTTTGAATTAAGTTAACTGCACTACTACAGAGGTTACTCAAGCATGGTTGGTTGTATGCTAGGATAAGCTTAGAAGTGAAGAGGTGATAAACTACTATAGTACAGCAGGGGTGTGATAGCTGTTTGATGAAAGAGCTACTTAACCTGGTCATAGCAGCAAAGTGAGCGCGATGTGCATGTTAAAGCTCTAGTGATATAACAATCTGACCATAGCGAGAATACAGGCGGTCAGTGAGTGTGTTTCGATGAGCTACCTGTGATATAAAGAATCTTTACGTACTCGCAGTGACTTACGAGTAGTTAGCAGTGTGATAGCATAGTGCGCGATAAAGTAGCTACACTTTATACACGTTTTACAGACCATGTGACATGGTGTAAGTAGTTTTGCTTATGTGATATGGATATAAAACACTAGTACTTACGTACAGCTGCGGTGTGATAGAGCATGGATAAAACTTACTACAGGGTTAGTCCAAGGCAGGGTGTGATAAGCTGTGATTAACCAAATCATGACTTGCTTAGAGCTGACAGGGTTATGACTATAGGCAGCGGGTGTAGGATAGCTGTTAATAGAGAACTACTACTAGTACAAGACTAGGGTAGATAAGCTGTGTGAGATAAAGAGTACTATGAGCTTACAGCCATGAGGATGTGATAGCCAGTTGATAAAAAACTACTTGATAACTAGTACATGCTAGCGTTGTATAGCTGCGTGCAATAAGAGATTAATACTTCTATGACGTGTACTAAGACAAGGGTGTGTATAGCTGTCTGGAGATCAGATATGAGCGCTAACTACAAGTACAGCAGGTGTGATTAGCTGTGATAAAAAACTACTACAGTTACAAGTAGGTGGAGGGTTGTGATCAGCGTGGTGATAAAAACTAAACTACTCCTAGTACAGCACGTGCTTGACTGATAGCTGTGATAAATAAAACTTCTTACTTGACCAGGGTACTAGTGCAGAGTGGTTGTTATGTGATAGCTAGCTGGTGTATAGAACTAGTACTACTGTACAGCAGGATAGTGATAGCTGTGATAAAATACTACAGTTACAGGACTAGAGTAGCGCAGTAGTTGAATGACCTACTTGGCTTAGATGTTATAAAACTCGTCACATGGACAGGTATACTGATGTTAGCTAGAGGTTGCTGAGATGAGTTGGAATATAAGCGTGATAAAACTAACTACAGGTAGTCTATACAGCAGAGTGGAGTCGTAAGCATAGAACTGTGATAAACTACTACAGCTGTAACAGCAGCTAGGTGTGACTGAATCAGTTAGGATATGGCTATGCATAAAAGATGATAGCTACTACAGTAACGGATTTTCAAGGAACGGTGGGAATGTGATAGGCTGTGAATAAAACTAACTACGAGGTTACAAGAGCGTACGAGGGGTGATAATGACCTAAGCTGTGATAAAACTACTACAAGTACAGCAGAGTGTTGATTAGTTGTTGATACCTAGAATTAACTCCTTAAACTCAGTTTACATGCTGTGGTGATGTTAGCTGTAGATGGTATAAAGACTGTACTAGCAAGAGTTAACTTGCACGGTAATAGTGGATAGCTTGTTGATAAACTAGCTACAAGTTAACATCAGGGTGTGATAGCTGTGGATAAAAACATAGCTACAGATACAATAGGATTAGATTAGCATGTGATAAAATACTACAGTACCACAGGGTGTGATAGCTACTGATAAAAACTCACTACAAGTACAGCAGGGATAGTGATAGCTGTGACTAAAACTACTACAGTACAGCAGGGTTGTGATAGCTGCTGAATAAAACTACTACAGTACAATAGGATAGTGAATAGCTGTTTAGATAAAACTACTACAGTACAGCAGAGTGTGATAGCGTGAAAAAACTACTACAGTACGGAGCAGGGTGTGCATACTGTGCATTAAAACTACTACAGATACAGCAAGGGTGTGATAAGCTGTGATACAACTAACTACAGTACAGCGGTGTGATAGCTGTGATAAAACTACTACAGACAGGCAGGGTGTGATTAAG
>SAYR01002266.1:110097-126258 GCA_004382745.1 Argopecten irradians irradians
TGATAAAACTACTACAGTACAGCAGGGTGTGATAGCTGTGATAAAACTACTACAGTACAGCAGGGTGTGATAGCTGTGATAAAAATGATTTGATGAATAATACACACTGGACAGTTTAATACTTACAGTGTATCTTTACATTATTTATTTATTTAGACAATAATTTAATCCATTGGATCAATATAATGTAAACAAACCTTTACACATCATCACCATTTTTATTTTTTCAAATGTTTAACTAACTTTTGTTAACTTATAGATCGGAATGTATTTTCAATTATAAATGCAAATATGGTACTCTCATAGTCAGTAATGTAAATGCATAAAAATTAACAATTTGGGTCAGTTTGTCAATCATCACCCAGCATTGTCCATGATATAGAGACAGGATTTTTTTTATATAGATGTCTACTGTGTTTGAGAATTTGTGTAATATCTAATAAAAATTATTATCAGAATATAAATTCTGACTGATCTTGGGTTATCTTTTGAGTAATTACAAATAATGAAGTAAATTAAGTATACATGTACCAAAAGCTAGGTACAGATGGACCAGTACCTGACAGACCCAGGAACAGATGGACCAGTACCAGATGAACCCAGGAACAGACGGACCAGTACCTGACGGACCCAGGAACAGATGGACCAGTACCTGATAAACCCAGGAACAGATGGACCAGTACCTGATGAACCAAGGAACAGATGGACCAGGACCTGATGGACCCAGGAACAGATGGACCAGTACCTGATGAACCCATGAACAGATGGACCAGGACCTGATGAACCCATGAACAGATGGACCAGGACCTGATGAACCCAGGAACAGATGGACTAGTACCAGACCACCATGGACCAGTACCAGACGGACCCAGGGACAGATAGACCAGTACCTAGTACAAATATTAATACAGTGTAACCTGTCAAAACTGACTCTTATCTAATCCAGATCCCTGTCTATTCTGGCTTCATTATGTTATTTTCTTTACAGTCATACATAATTGAAATGAATGTAGATATACATTGTAATTAAGTTGTAAGTGAAGGGAAGTAACTCTTATACACTTGCACACTTCTTGCTCACACAAAACACATATAGATACAATGTAAGTATCTTTACATAATTCCAATGAACTATTATAGTATACATGTATAAGTAATATACACGTATATACATTGTAATTGATTTGTTATTAAAGGGAAGTAACTCAAAACACATAAAATGTAAGTATCTATACATACATGTACATTGAAATGAAATTTTATGATATTGACATTGATTTTGTACAGTTGTAAATCTAGCCTTATAGTAATTTACCTGATAAATTGTGACGTTTCGGGTGCATGATTCTGACACTAGAGGGCAGTAGGAGTCTTGTTTGTAGGGTGACGTTGACACCATATCCAAATTTATCCATATTCATCAGACGGCGCCCATCTGTTGGGAAGCCCAGTATAGTGAGTCTCCAAATACATCCAAACTGACGGGATTGTCTAGGCCTGAAGGATATCAAAGATACTTATAATAGAGTAGGGCGTTTTAAAACGAAACTTTTACAATAAAAATTAAAGCTTGATAAGAAGACATGGACAATGAACCAAGTATAAAATTAAAATTATAAATTTAACATGTTTTAGATGTTTTTTTCCTAAATTGAAAATTACCATTAACAAATGTATTGAAGCCTAACCATTTTACCCTATTTTCCAGATTATACGCTGCTTCTTATTTCCCTATAAATCAGGTGAGCGGCTAATATGTGGATAAAACTAAAATCCGGTTATATTTTGAAAAAGAAAATTGTGATTCACATGTGAAAATATTTAATACTTTGATTTTTATCTTATGATAAAATATTTATCAACATAAAATAATAGATAATTCATCAATAGCTACATTATTGTAATTCTTGTCTGTAATTGTAGAAGTTTTTCTAAAATTTGAATTTAAGCCTTGACCTACTTTGTTACCCAATCAATGGCGATCCCCTCCACCTGGGTCACGTCTGCGTTTAAATCCTGGGGACGTGGCGGGCCAACATTCTTTATATCGTCGAGAATTCCAGCTCTTTTAATCTTCATCAATGATAGATCAGAAAGGTAAAGAAGACGACGATCCACATCAACGTCTAGTGCCCCCATGTGGCGCCCCCAACTTAACGTTCCTGAGTACGCCTTTTTGTCGGGGATGACCTGTCGTACCTCGTGGCCATTGGTGAAGAAGATCAACGGTTGTCCACCTGAAATGATAATAGTATCAGAGTTTGTGCACATTCTGCCTCATTGTAATGAAATCTTGACTGAGAATCCAAATTCAGAATCAATTAAACAATCAAAACGTTTCAGCAAAAACTTTTGAATGTATATATGACCTAATCGGGGAGTGAGACCTGCAGGGCCCAGTTTATAAAATTCCTTATATATAAGGGTAGGGCCCAGTTTTGTTTATAACATTCCTTATTTATAAGGGTAGGGCCCAGTTTTGTTTATAAAATTCCTTATTTATAAGGGTAGGGCCCAGTTTTGTTTATAAAATTCATTATATATAAGGGTAGGGCCCAGTTTTGTTTATAACATTCCTTATTTATAAGGGTAGGGCCCAGTTTTGTTTATAACATTTCTAATTTATAAGTGCATTTTTTCAATTTAATAGGCCAAATGTGGTTACAAACTATGCAGAATTCTATGACAAGAAGCAGTTTTTATAAAACGATGAATGGGCTCTCGATGGACTATCCCACCAAATTGTTAATTTTTGGATTTAGATTTGATCATTTTTGTGTGTACAAACCTTTGGGTTTACAGTGCGTTCCTTTGCCCTTGACGTCGTGGAATCCGTCGGTACACAGACATTTGTATGATCCCTTCACATTCTTACACTGCTGTGTACAGTATGTTCCCCACTGAGCACACTCGTCAACGTCTGTGAAATAACAACAGTTTATTATATACTCTAACAGTAACACACAGTTACAACAAAATTGATAACCACAGTTTGTTCATAACAAAGATTCATTATACAGTAAAACAAAGTTGTTTGTTTGTTTTTTGTTTGATTAATTAACATCGAATTAACAGCCAAAGTAAAACCTGTGGGGATCGCGATCGATCAACAAAATCACTTCATAATAAGTATTAGATTGTTACATATTTATTATATATTTATTGCACATAAAGTCATTTTAATGTACCGAATAATGAATAATGAAACACCAGATTATTTAACAGATATTATTGAACCTTTATATACATGAAGAGACACTCTTGGGTATCCTCGCACAACCAGATTATTGATCCCACCTTATGTGACAGTAAGCTTATTGAAGATTTTTTATCGCAGACAATGCTAAATGAATGATATAAGTATAGCTTAAAAATCCTCATAAACATGTTGAATCATCCACACAACAAAGAAATTCTAAATAAAGATAACAAACTCATACTGAACATACCTGTGTGTTTAATACTGCGGTAACTCGAATTGCAAATATTATTTTATGCAATTAAGAAATTAGTGCAAGTAACTTAGATTGTGACCGCGATTCATGGAGTCACCTTTATGATATCCCCAATGTGTGAATGTATATCCAATCTTTGAAACTGCATATACACCTATGTTCCTTGAATGTAATCCTAATATAAGAACCACGCGGGTTGACGCTGCGAACAACATCTGAATCAATCACTCAGTCATAACCATGATGTTATAAATGTCTAGGGAGTACAGAATGTCAATGATACTTGAAAATAGACAATATATTAACTACACGTGTCTAATTATAATAAGCTCAAACAATGAGATTTAAAGTTGAATTCTGTTGTTGTATAAAGTAAAAATATTTATATATTCCGTGGTATAAGTCCTAAGACCATGTAAGTATATAATGGTTAGATTTTATAATTATACATGTTGTGATAAATTTTAGCTATACTTTCTCCCGTGATTATTGATACCAGTAACGAAGCTATAACATATATATTGATCGATGTCGCACAATGTAGGACTTAATATCACTCCATGTTTAATGGAACACTTCATGATATTTAATATGTTTTTTTTCTTGTTATTAAAAAGTCTCAATATTTAAGTAAGTAATCCAAGGAATGTTAACTAATATGGTAACACGTGTTTACATAATCCAAATTATTGGTACGTCTGAGTTCATCTGACTTCGTGTGTCCCAAACATAAATGTGTATTTTGTATTTACTTAATGCCATCATGATCTATGAACATTGGACATATTTATCTGTGAATGGACTAATCAATAGTAACCTATCAAGTATAGTGTGATAGATATATGTGATAAGTATTTGGTATTATAAATAAATAATGAAAATTACTGTTAATTTATGAGTTGACAACATAAATTATGAGACAAATTACTGTCATTTCGCTCATTCTAGGAGTTACCTCGCCCTTATTTTTATAACTCACCATGTATAAATATGGTTTTTAGTATAATTATTTTCTTGTACCACCGAATATCGGGAAGAAGAGACTAAGATTAGGCTAATTCGCCTGATGTTAATCCAATTGAACACTAATAACTCTCGTTGTGCTAATTAAAACATATTTTGGAAAATTGGATAATTTTTTTTCCCCAAAATATGTATGTAAAGCAATGATAGATCTTGAACCATAGACAAGTTAATAAACTAAATGTTCTGGAAAAAAGTAGGTATAAACTTCTACGATTACCCAAAATCTCAGAAATTTCAGTTGTAAACTCACCTTTACAATTTGCATCTTATTTTAACGCAAATGTTTTGTATTTGACAATAGAAATTATAAATTTTTTTATCTATATGTATATAAGAATATAAAGTTTATTTCAAAAACACGCGATTTCCTAGATCACATCCGAACCTAAACTTGATCACCTATATGCAAGGATTTTCAATCTCAACTTCACAGTGTTTGGATTTATGTGTATGACCATATAACTCACACCACAACAGGATTGATAGAGTCATGCTAGTGGATGATGTATAATTCTACACGCAATTCTTGCGCATATCATGGAGAGCTTGTATAAGCAAATCAGTGCCTTCACAGCGGCGATCGCCTGATACCATCACACTCGACTACCAAGACCTGCGATTGTTGACAGCAATCTTGTACCTTACCTGACAGGAATAAAGTAGTATCCACTGGTCTTGAGATACTGTAAGAGGTGCGTAGAACGACCGGCCGCCAGTTGTTTCACTCGACCAAACTAATCTGATAAGTTTATTACAATCAAAATTAATAACCTAGGTTAACACTTAAAGATGTTTCTGAACAGTTAATCATTATCTGGTAGTTTTGCTACAACAAATTATATACCATGTACATTAAATGTTTACTGAACACATTTCACAATTTCCTTGACAAGTTTCATCTACACCAAAATTAATACCAGGTTACATTAAAAAATGGTTTACTGAAGCAGCTTTCACAGTTTTTCCTGATAGTTATTCTACGAACAAATTAATAAGTCAGGTGTACAATTAAAATGTTCTTACTGAACAGGTTCATATTTTCTGATAGTTTATCTAGCACAATAATACCAGGAACATTAAAATGTGTTACTAGAACAGATTCAACATTTCCTGACAGTTTATCTACAATAATTTAATATCAGGTACATTAAAATGTTTACTGAACAGTTCAAGCAATTTTCTGTACAGTTTATCTACATACAACAAAGTTAATGCCAGGTCATAAAATGGTTTACTGAACAGTTCACAATTTCCTGAGATAGTTTAATCTTACAACATGATTTAATCCAGGTCATTAAAATGTTTAGATACGTTTGACATGTTTTTGTCGCTATGATAGTTTTATCGTACAACAATGAATTTCAGAATTACCTCAAACAGTTCCATTATACAATTAATACTTTTCCAAAATTATAGTTCACATTTACCGATTCAGTCTTTAATTGACGCATATCTCAGGCAAAGGGAGATTAATTCATTAGTATATTCATATACTCTCAGCTCTTGTTAGAATACTTGTTAGTATGCAAGACTGTAGCCGTACTTCCCATATGAAAATTTTGCAGACAACTGTAACTAACAAATTCAAAAATGTATGCTGTCAAAACATTACGACAGTGCCTCTGCTCGTTCAGCATGCATCTCACAGTCCTGAATGCGTTAACATCATTTTGTTAGCATTCAATACATTGATGATTAGGCACACGGTACTTATGATCTGGGAGCACTTGGCCAGTCTCAGGGGTCCTGTGTGAGAGAGGTCAACGAGGGTCAAGAGGGTCAGAATACCTGTCTAATAAAGCAACTGTAAAGAACAGGTCAATATGTCATGTCCATCCTGTTTATACCGACCAAAGCTGTGTAGAGAGGATCAGTCAAACCTGTCTATTAAGAATCAACCATGGTTTCAGAGGTCAAGAAGTCAGGCAAACTTGTTTCTATGAAAGATCAACTGTGTAGGGGTCATCCACCTGGTCTCTAATATGAGCTAACTGTGTAGACAGGTTAAAGAGGTAAGTCCACCTGTCTAATAAAAAACGCCAAATGTGTAGACAGGTCAAGGGTCAAGTCCAACTGTCTATACAAGACCCGAAATGTGTAGATGAGAGTCAAAATGGTCAGTTGAAACTTGTCGTAAATAAGAACTAACTGTGTTAGAAGAGGTCAAGAGGTCAGGCAAACTTTGTCCCTGGGGTAGTCGGGGTGTGGTAGCGGTCAAGTAACTTAGCCTTCACACTAGCCGGTCCAAGACTTTCATCCCTTCGTGTACAAGGGGTTCACCTGCCGTCCACATGAATTTTCCCAATCCGGTTTTCTTCAACTCTAAGATCATCAAACGCACTTAAACACGGGCCATGGAAGTGCTTTGTATAAGTTGTATAAATTGTTTTGCAATCGATGTAAATAAATTTAAATTTTATAGTTTACAGCCTGTCTATAGATCTAACTGTGTAGAGCAGGTTCAAGAGGATTCAATTTACTCTCGCCTACTCTATATAGTACTCTGTCAACATATCTCGCTGTCAGGTGATAGGTAAGAGGCTCACACACACTATAAATAAAACATCAGCCTATACATGATTTATTTTAAAAATTGTGTTAAGGAGAGGTCCAAAGAGGTTCACACTATTAACAACCACCCTGATATAATTACTAGTGAGCGACATATCTTAGGTGCAATGAAAGGACTTCACAATAAGTTAGTACCAGTTAACCATGTATTATAGGCCCTTATAAAGATTTCAACTTTTGTTAGATAGGTTCAATGAAGTACAAATCTTAATGACGCTTGTCATATAAAGAATTCAAAACTTGTGTTGAGAGGTCGAATATCTGATGTCATATTAAGAGCTTTGTTACAATAATAAAAAGTGACTAAATGTGTTAGCAGGGTCTTAAAGCACGTTGTATATTTAAAGTAATCCAGATACTTGTGTAGAGAGGTCCTAGAAATAATGCTGTAATTTAAAAGCTCACCCTTGTCTTACACTAAACATGTAACACTGGTTGAAATGTATAGCAGTTCATTAGAATCTGCTCATGTCTATAAAACCCGATCAAACGACGATCGACGGGTATATAATGGATCAAGCAAAGTCATTACTCAACCGTAATGTGAATAAATACACAACAATTCAGATATCTATTGGTGTGAGTTGTTAGGTCAGGAGTCATAGAAAACTCTGTTCCCTATAAGACATACATTAGGAGTTGAGAGTATGTATTGAAGGTTACGTTCTTTAAAAACCTGCTTTAACCTTACAATATTTCGGCTCAAACTTGTTGAGGAGCGGGTTTGCATACTGGAACTTGACAACTCTGACATGAGTCTTAACAATGATCACAAAGAGTCAAGAGGAGAGGTCACGGTGGGCTAATCCGGCTGCGGAGAGAACAAACTGGGAGGGACACGGTAGGGATGGCTCAAGAGTCATAAACATCTATAGTCAGTACAGACACAGACACACGTGTAGCGTGTCACGGAAGGAGGTGTTCGATCTAAAGGAATGAGAGAGGCATGATTCAGTACGCCTATAGATTCTTATACTGAAAATGGACACATATTCGAGGTATTGTACATGAATGGAGGCTGTAAGAACCACAACACATACGCTTAGTCGGATTTATTGGTCGAATAACGAAATTTGGTCACACAGGATTGACGCGAGATTTGAGGAGGTTCGGATCTCAAGCGACACACTTTATATATTTAAATTACCTAGCAAAATACATCTTGGCTCTAGCTAGATGGAGATAGCATTTCAAAAGAGTATTTCTACCACATTCTAATATATAACATCCTCGATTAATTATATACGAAGGACGAAAATATATAGTTGTTCGGGTAGGAAGAGGAGTCACGACGTATGTTATAGTAACATAGTGATCTAGTAATGGACCGTGTTAAGCACGAGTAAGGTAACACTCCAATAATTACTAAAACATGGTCTTCATTGAAGTTACATCAAGTACTTTGTGCTCGTAGTAGGTAATGTGGCAATTCAACCAGGTGATTGCGCTCATGGATCTGAAGTCTTACTGTCTAGTGAGCCTACATACCACACTCGGTAGAGGAGCAGAGATTCTTGCGTACGCAGTCAGTTCCTTAGAAAACATGTTAGTGTGTGCTAAATGGATTCATAATTAAATGTTTTCTCGCTCGTACAGTGCTGTACAATACAACATTTGCAGAGGAAGACTTCAGTCCTCATACATCTTAATATGACGACAAGGAGAATCTCGAAATCATACCTAGTGTTATGCGAGATGGTTCAAGAGGGGTCAGCTTCTTATTATATAGGAAACATGTCTAGATAGACCAAGAACACAATTCGGGTGTATTGGAGGAGGTCAAGAGAGGGTTAGTAAACTTGTTCTATAAGACTAACGCAGCAAGTTTAATCTTTCTAGGTCAGATAACTTGGATACTCTGGCTACCCAAACTGTTGTCTTATGACCACATAATATAGAACAATAGTTATGTGAAAAAGTATATTTTAATTGTTGTGTTCTTTTGAAGTGTAATATAATGTTAAAGGAGTAGGCCGATAGGCAGAATGGATTTACTGTCTATTATAATAACGCCTCAAGTTTTCGATATTAATTATTGGTTGATTGACCTATTAACAAGGATCATTATTACTTCAGTATTGATCTCTGGTTCTCAATTATATATTATCGGGACACAACATTATGGCATATAGCTATTCGGTAAATAAGTTTATATTGTTGGGGTCCTTTAAGAGAATAGAGACTAGATGCGCTGGCGAAAAAGTCATTCTTTTTAATAAAAGCGCGTAGCGTTTTGATTATTGCTATCCTGGTATAACTATTAATGTGTTTTAGGACTTGCGCGCTAGCAACGACATCTAGTGGGTTGACCTCTTGAAGCCATTTTATTCATAATTTTCCCACTCCATTCACCTTAGAGAATAACTATTCCTGTTGGACGGCAATAGCAGTCATGTGAGGTGATAGAATGTCTGTCATTTTTACTTGTTAAGATTGATTTACCTACAGATTCGAACGTATCAATAAAATCTTTGGATAATTATATCATCATCTATGACCAACTGTAGAAAAAAAAATCGTTCCCCACGGATCCGTACATCTTATTACTTCATGCTCTGTGACCTTATAGTCTACAAGACACAAAAAATACTTTAAGATCACAAGCCACTGCCAGTCTGCTCCACACCTCTGAGATGATACAAGATCTCATACTCGTAACTATACTTGACATCACTACACATGTTTGAAATATAAGATAACATCAGTAGTGTACATATGAAACAAGGTATGTTGCAAATTTATGAGAAACTAAACTTATCTTAAGGCTTATAAGAATTGAAGTAGGTATACTTAAGTAAACATCTATCTATTAGAAGGGTATCATTTCATGGGTGTTTAGCATTGAAAGTAGTGATTGTATTTGTTATTAAAGTATTGGGAACTCCGATTGTTTAAAAACAGATCTGAGGTATAAGGCAAGTATAGAACTTATTTCAAGGCTGGCCTCTGTGTGGATCGCGTGATATTAGATCCCCATTCCTGTATTAATATTGAGGTGTGCTAGGTAAGTGCTCTGACTCACATAAGTAAACACTAGTTAGTCAATACTTAACAGATAGATAGATATCATGATTCACTTTTCTCCGATCAGATTAGGTATCAAACAGATTTACATTAGGATGGAATTAATTGTTGTTGATACTATAAACCTTATATAAACAATTATCCTCTTGACACATTTTATTATTCAGATACTATTAATATATAATATTGAAGGGTATAATAATATAATAATTCGATTACACTACTCCTATTAGAGACTCTATTCGAGAAATAACTTACTCAATTACTGTCTCTAATGTCATATTATTTAGTGGTATGACTCCCAGCAATGGACAAGGGTTCATTGGATGGAACATTGACTCTAGTCATAACTGGCGTACTGCGAGTCACGAGAGCCGTAGCACTGAATCACCGGTTCTGACGTGTGCCGTGTCACTTGACGTGCAGTAACTCTATATACATTACATAACCCGACTTCTCTACTCGACTGGACGCAGAGACGTATATTGTGTCCTCACGCATTGATCCAATTGGATACCCGATAGACCTCGTGTTAAGCACTGCATAGTTGCGCTTCATGTCAACTTGGCGATGGATCCAAAAGTCACTATGGGTTCAAACGAATGACCGGACCTTGATTATTTCCTAAGGTCACAGGGGTCAAATTGAGTTGCTTAAAAACGGTTGAAACATAACTTCATTAGAATAATTTAGGAGGCCGAGAGACCTGATGTATTGGGTCCGTTTCATACTTGGATGAAGGGCTCGCAAGTTTTGTTCGCGTAGGTGACATGGACTGGACAATTCTGACATTCCACAAGGTCATGTGCGGGGGTCAAAATAGGACTAAAATCTTTAAACGGCTAATGTTCGTACTTTGTACCAGAACATAGCTCACACGATTGACTTATCTCCGTCAAGCGCCACGTGGTCCTCTAGTGTTCACGATTTAAATCGCTCTAATCACCGTCACATCAGCTATAAATAACATGTACCAGAAGAACCCGCATAGTAGATGTCATAATAGATTTTCTTCCTACTTCTCATTATTTCCAATAGATGTACTTTTAAGTAAGAATTATGTTAAATCTTAAAAAATCAATGCTTGCTTGACGACTCTTTCAATTGTTGTTTGCACACCTGTATTACCCTGCAGCTTTGTTTGTTATGGTGTGACTTTCTGTGCTTATGGGCTTTGTACAGGCCTCCAATTATAGTCTGTATCTTAGGTTATTTTATGTGTGTTTATGTTATTTCATATCGGAACTGTGACAGTATAGGAGTTTAGCATGCGCAGTTGAGCAATAATAAACGATTGTAATTCTAATAGTGTTGTATAGAGTTACTTATCATGGATAAGTTGGATGGCGCAACAGTTGTAGGTAGCGAGAATTTGCTATATCCAAGAATATAAGTTTAGGTAATGGCATATTAGTTCATTCTACATTCTTGTCCGATGTACACGTTCGCTTTAGGGTAGATATGAAATATTTAAGTGGATACGTTAACTGAGAAAGTGGGCCCGTTTGACCTATCGTGCCTCTCAACGTTCTGCCCAAATTCAAGGTATAGAATTGCCGGCAGCGATTAGTATACTGAATACAAAGCGTTACCAAACCAATCATAAATTGCCCATTTGGCCATTGCGTCTATCTTCATAAAAGGCACGATCTTTAACAGGGTAATCCTTACAGAATAGGACTGATAGACTTCGTAGTGCACTTTCAGTGATTGTGGTAACACTATAATACGTCATTATATAATGAGTAAAAATAAACCGAGTTTTATCTTACACTGATATAGATAGGATTACTCAGACATAGCTGCACTTAGGATAGGAAAATTTCACACAGTATACTCAATTTCAATAAACAGGCCGTACACAGGCGGGCATGCTTTTTGACAACACTCTTAACCTTAGATTAGCTCTTACTCATGAGACTTTTGTAACGACAGAGTAAGAGTAAGGGTTTATTTAATAGTCAGTTGTAAACATGTACTTCTGAATAACTGGCGACTACATCGGATATAATGATATATGATATTAATTGGTTAACATTGGTCTATAGCCGCGCACAAGAGATAATAGCTGATTGATATCTATGCTGTACTGTACACAAGCAATGAACTCAAGTTCTTTATGTCTATTTTTACACACTCCACCAGATGATGCATCAATAGAAACGGGCGAACTTAGATTTTAGAGAGACCAAGAGGAATAGGACGTGTAAGAAATGCTAATCTTCTCTCAGCATAGCACTCTACAATCTTATTAGTTGGAACAGTCGTTTATGAAACAGTGTGGAAGTTAGTATCAGCTTGTTAAGGTGCATGCTAAAGTATTGTCTAATTTCTGTAGCATTAAAGAGGAATATAATTTATTAAGATAGGACACATGTTATGTATAGTAATTTCTATCAGCATAGATAGTATTATAAGATTGAATTATATATCAGAGAGACGGATACATGACGTTATCTGCTATACTAACATTGGATATTCATAGATATCGAGGACAAACTTAAATTATTCTAAGAAATTATTCACATAACACATAGGTTTGTAGCTACATTGCCTATTAGGTGTTATCAGGGAACTTGTGAGCAGATACAGAAGGAGGTGTGATTGTCAGACAGTATTATTTAGTTAATTATTGACGTACATTTGATAGTACATAATTTCATACAGAATACTACTTAATTAGGCACACAGACTCGAAAACAGAGCAGATAGAGCCTCTGACGCTTGAAAGATCATAAACAGGATTATTACTGCTACATGAATAATGGAACAAAAATCATATGATCACCATGGGATTCTGAGTTTTGTACGTTGCATAGTATTTGATTTTCTATTCTCTAAAAATATAGTTCACGTATTCGATTCTGTATTAGATATATCTGCATTCTTTGCCTAAAATCATTCATAAAAAATATGTAACATGGAAATATTACACATACTATGGATCAATATGTTATTTGTCACATAATATAATCAGAATACATTATCTCGTACTCATGGAATCTATACTATTTTTACAAAATAATTAAAATCACATACATAGTTCAATGGGGCACAAAGGCAAAGACTCATTATCGCACTTTGCAGTATTCGTGATACATAAAGGAGAAGGGATGCATCGCTCATCCTTGGTTAGCCTCACGGATTCAAAGATGTGAGAGATACGGACTAAGAACCAGTGCATTGTCTCGTACCTATTTCCATGGTTAGTCACGTAATAGGTCAAGAGCTAATAATCTAAGATTATTCTTATGTCTTTTCTCATTATTTCATTTTCTAAACTCGCATCTCTAGTGTCTCTCCATACAATATCCAATACCCTCCACATATTGCAGTTCTGAGCTTCTATTACTGTTGTGACCCTTCGCAGCTTGAAGAACACGTACAAACTCGAGAATACCTCTTGAGAGAGGAACAGGCTCTGGATCTGTCAACAGAATTGATTGCCGAGATCACACACAATCAAAGGTCAATAAAAGTGGTTTAGCTTCCATACAGCTTCCACACTTGTGTATAGCTAGGACATCAGCATACCACGGTAGCTGGCGCACACGAACTGACGATTCAGGCGACGTATGTAATATATATTAGGATAAAATATCACATAACTGTAAGAGACCATCAACGAGGAAGTGAGGTTGTTGTAAAATAGACTCTGAGGAATGCTTGACAATACACGAGGACGGAAATGCACTCTACACGTGATCCATCTCATGTTTATACTTAATAAAACTTAATGGTGACTAAAAAGGATGTCAACCACTATATTCCAAAAGTAACGAACAATACAACAAGCACATCCAAGAAAACTCTGAGATGACAAGACAACTAAAACAGGGCCAAATTACAGTAGTCACAGAATACACCACGATTCACGTCTTCTCACATTAGAATATATGACACACAAAACTTAACGATAAAATTAGATTCCCGCTACGCACACACAACTCCGTCACATCACATCGGGTATTCTGACCGTCATTGATTATGACTTCACCATTAACGCCCCTAGATTACAATAATACTTCCTAGGACAGAGTCATACATCTTGAATCACAAAGACACATACGCAAAGTCCACGCAATGTGCTGATGATACATTTCAGGCTCTAGATACATACCTAATCCTTGAGCTACAGAAACTGTCATAGTATAAATTCGAAACGATGAAAGCAGAGTCGCACGGCAAAACTGACCTGTTCATAATAAAATATACGCATATACAATCACGACTAAAGTAAGAACAGCGTGGAGGTATTCACATGGTATTATATCGCACTCTGCAGACGGAATGCAAAGCCAAGATTATTGTGTGATTTGTATGTTACTTAGGATGTACTATAACAGTATTTAGTTACTATAATATCTCAGGCCACAACACCACACTAGTATGAAAAGATTGTAGGTATCACTATAATGTATTTCATATTGACAACGATGACAATCATCAAATACACTCAGAGTACTGAGTAAAGTAGACTTCTACCAGATAAGATACCCAATGTCACGAGACATCACATTACTCACGAACTGATTCGACCAATATCATTGCGAATATGTACTATGTACTCAATAAACCAACGAAGCATGTCCGCAACATTTCGAAATGAATAGCAATATAACATTCTCGCGTTGTGTAATCCAGAGTAGTACACAAAGGAGTGGTAACAGATGAGTTTATATCCAATCACATGTTTCTAATATCGTTTAAATGAAGGTATAGATACTATGTTCTCAACTTCCTCACGCGTGGCACTGGTGGAGCAATAGCTTCATATGCATCTATTGTTTGTATTACTCGTTAAAGTGTGTGACGGATAGCTCTCACGTGTTTTAGTTAACGTTGTATCTTCAGATGATATTAGTAACCAATAGCGCAAGCAGATTGTATCGTGACTACCAACATTACATGAGCAATATTGCTCTATGAATATGCTGGATCAACCATAGCTGAGCTTGTTACACCTACCTTAATATCGGCATTGTTTACAAGTGAGTAGTGCTGAGAGAGAACCGTGCTCGTATTCGGAGATCACAGCTAGGTCTCACTCAGAGACAATTCACCGCTATTGGTGGTAGACGGAGATAGCATGTGGTCTATGTGCACGATTTGGAGAATGGATATTTATCATTGAAGTATAAATTGCTACTCAAGAACTGTTGTAATTATGACCAGTAGTTTAAAATTTCACTCATCAAAGTGGCTAATTCAGATCAGATGAAAACAAAACATAATGTTTTGAACCATATACACACGCAGTAACCAATCAGAGGTGACAGGTGAAATAACAATAATTACCACTTTCTTATCTAACTCACTCTGTTATGGGGTTATAGTGTTAATTGAATTAGTCAGGGAGGCCTTTCATTAGGGGATTGCTAACAATTAAAAGTTGTCGTCTATTGAGTTAAAAAAGCGTTAAGACTCAAGATCCTATCAACACGACAGGACGATGATCTATTAGGGTGTTAGAAAGATGATACGGGGTAAAGGAAAGGATTTTATTGTTAAGATGTTACAGTTACTAACAGATGTGATAAAAACTACTACATGTGTAAGCAGGGTGTGATAGCTGTGATAAAACTACTACGTACCTGAGGCTGTGATAGCTGTGATAAAGACTACTTACAGTAAGCAGGGGTGTGATAGCTGTGATAACTACTATAAGGTTATCAGAGGCGTGAAACAGCTGTGATAACAACTACACAGTACAGTAAGGTAGTGTGATAGTGTGATAAAATCTACTACAGGTACAGCAGGGTGGTGATAGCGTGTCGCACTAAAACTACTAACATCGTAGCAGCAGGGTGTAATGTGTGATTAAAACTACTACAGTACAGTAGGGTGTGATCTGTGATAAAACTTCTACAGTACAGCAGTGGTGTGATAGCTGTGATAAAACTACTACAGTAACGCGGGTGTGTGCTGTGATAAATACTACAGTACAGCAGGGTGTGATAGCTGTGGTAAAACTACTACAGTACAGCAGGGTGTGACATGCTGTGATAAAACTTTAGCAATAAAGGGATTTCATTATGTATATTTCCATCTAAACATAACATAAGACATAATCAGCTAGATTTTA
>SAYR01002266.1:131831-197312 GCA_004382745.1 Argopecten irradians irradians
TAAAAATCTAGCTTGTTATGTCTTATGTACTGTTTTAAGATGGAATATACATAATGAAATCCTTTATGGTGCAAAAGTTTTATCACAGCTGTCAACCTGCATGTACTGTAAGTAGTTTTACCACAGCTATCAACACCTGGCTTGTACTGTAAGTAGTTCTAATCAAGCTATCCACCCTCTGTACTGTAGTAGTTTTATCACAGCTATCACACCCCTGCTGTACTGTTAGAAGTTTATCACAAGCTTATCACACCCTACGTGTACTCGTGTAGTTTTATCACAGCTATCACACCCCTGCTGTACTGTTAAGTTTATCACAGCTATCATCACCCTGGCTGTTACTGTAGTAGTTTTTCACAGCTATCACACCCTAACTGTACTGTAAGTAGTTTTATCACAGCTGTCAGCAGCCTGCTATCTATAGTAGTTTTTAATCACAGCTATCCACACCTGTCCCTGATAACTGTAGTAGTTTATCCAGCTTCAAGCACTGCTGTACTGTAAAGTAGTTTTATCACAGCTAGTACACCCTGCTGTGACGTAGTAGTTTATACATTTTGTATGTAACTGTAACATCTTTACATTAAATCCATTCTTTACCCAAGTGAAATCATCTCTACCCACACCTATAAGCCCTACAATCGTCTACTGTCTGTGTGAGATTTGAGTCTTTACATTTTACTCAAATAGGAACGACATTATTTATTGTTAGATCCACCTATGATGAGGCTCCCCTGACTATCATTAACACTATACCTACAGGGGTTAAATGGTTTCTACTCCTGTTTGTTGGTGAATTGTTTACATGTTGGGGATGTCACCTCTGTATAACAAACAGGTTCCTGGAAGTTCAGTATCCATGACAAACATACATGCTCTGTTTCCAATCACCACCGCATGTTTATACTGTGATCCAAATCACTGCGACATTGTTAAATGGACAGACACTCTGTGATCCTGTATGGTGGTAAATAATATATGTGGCTAATGGTTTCCCCGCCCCTGCTGCCATTGTAGTGAGTACCATCTGACCTTGATGTGGTATATTTGGAGACGTTTCCTGACATGCCCACGATGACATGTTCTTTTGCTGTAATACATTGCTGTAATTAGATATGTTTAGTTGTGAATTGTTGAGTTTAACTGTCCTGATACCTGCAGCTCCTAGGATGTTGTTTTGATCATCACAGGCCCCAATCTGTGTGGTTGTTGGTGATAAGACTGATGTCAGTGTCCCAGCCTTGTCGTGGATCTATTCTCGTGTAATGCATTGATGGCCCCGTGTCACTTGTAAGCGAGATCAGAGTGCTGATATCGACTTGTGAGTGTGTGAGCAGTTAGTTTACTGGTCCAACACAATAGTCCAGCGATAATGCGCTAGTGCGCTATGGACATGAGTGAGGTAAATGTAGAAGAGTTAGCTACACGATTTGGTCGCTGCATACATACGCGTTTCCACCTCATCACTCACAACACCTTATACGTCGTTAGGTGTTTTGTTCTCGCTCCATGATAGGTTCGGATATATTCTTCGTTGCTACGCGCATTGTGCAATTTTCTTACCTTATTCCCCTGATTTGTTGGGTGATGAGGGCCGCATTTGTTGTCTCGCGCTTTGGTGTGGACACCGGTCTGCTATGATACTTGACCGTTTTCTGGTCCAGATGAGGCATTATTGGTAACGAGAAGCCTCGTGTCATTGGAAAAAATTTAGTAAATTACCTGTTATTCACTACTTGAGGCCGTTCTCATGTGTGCGATGTAGGCTAGGCTTGTGTTGGTGTTACTTGTGGAGAGATCGGTTGTAAGTGCATGAGCTCTGGAGATATTTCTAATTAAGTTTTATTGGTTGGTAAAATCACAGGGAAATTGATTAAAGGCGTATAATTCGGACATTGAACATTTCGAGGGTGAGCACTTACTAATTTTACTTGGGTTGACTTCACATAGTTATGTTATTTACTGTGAGAATATGTAACCAGTGTAGGGGTGTGTGCTATTCTGTAAGTCGTTTCGTTAATATTGTTTATGATTTTCGCGATATTCATTCATAGTTCTTGAGTGTTTCTTGTGTTTATTTATGATTGAGTTCTGCATACGTTCGAGTTAAGGAGTGATAAATAAGTTTGTCAAGTTAGTCTCTTCGTGTGACAAATATATATTGAACGGAGGATATTCTTTCGATTGTAGTATTGAATTTTATTTTATCTTACCTGCAGACGGTTCCTTTGAGAGGTATTACCACAGACGTAGTGATTCTAGTCATCATACGGGATTAATTTTCAATAAGATACAGTTCACGTGTCGCTATTGACTTTCGACGGGAGTGTTGTCCAATAGATGTATCGTTCAGTCTTATGCCATTCTGTATACGAATTTGTCTATATTATGCTCGCTTGGCTCGAATTACGAACAAATACAATGGTATCGATGCGTCTCTATCTGTTGTCATTATCTGGAGAGGACTAGAATACCTCTTCACTACATAGTTTCTTGCCACACATATGTGAGGTAATGAAGTTTCCGCATAGGTTGTAGAGAAAAATATTGGCACATAGTTAGATAGTGTAAAAAATTTGTTGTTCTTATTGAGGAGAGGTGGAATATTGAAGTCTCAGTCTATAGAGCTTGAAGTACTCGTTATGGCTTTTCTACAGTACGAGTATTTTTTCTCTGGTGCGAATTTGGCTTTTTTTCCACCTCATACACCTGATACATCACTGATAGGCCTGCGTTCGACCGGGAAACTCGGAGTAATAAAGTTATTTAAAGAAATGACTGAGTCGAATGCTTAACTCTGTTTAAAGTTAAGTCCGTTTTCGTTTATGCGGTCTGACTGGTAGGGCCTCTAGTTGTTGTCTTTTTGTGAATTAAAAGACGACTGACGATTTTCTCACATTAATTTATTCACAAACGGTTATCAGTCTCACAAACGTACGGTAACATGTAAATTGCTTGTAGTATTGCCCAAAAATTACTAGTCTCCAAAGGATTGGAAATTGTCTTCAATTGTGTCATTATGAAATTGATTTATTTATAACTCTGTAATAAAACTAATGATACTTTACAAAACGGCCGAACACGTGTTTGTGTATTCCTGTAAAATTGTAAAATCCGGTTCAGCTCGTACAAGATTACTGAACAGCATTTATGACTTCTAGAGTTGGATAATTCTCCGCATATTATCTGCAAGGGTAATAATGTTAACAGATTCACGCTCTGTTAATTCTTAAGCGTCACGTCTATTAAGATCATCCTTATGTTTATGCTTACTATTTCGTATTAGACTGCACCATTGAAGCTAGATATAATTCTAACATGGTATCACCTCAATAGCTCTCAATATGGAGCACGCAGTGTCACACGGAGGAATCAAATACCCTTTTCATGTAATTACAAACTGGCATGTTCACTTGGAGACCACACAACGGTAGTTAAGCTGCGATTAAAATAGGTTTGTTTCGCACACAGGAAATCTAATTGATATTGCAAGCGTTTGTTGTGGGAATTTCTCTTTTCCCATCTAGAAGAGTTATCATGGGACCAATTTAGATATTTTAGCTACCTTCTCCTAATTATATGGTGTCCGACAGATAACACAGATCCTGTGGTCACATCACCCAGCATAAATGGTCTGGTCTAATGAGGCAGGAATGATATCGGATGTTACTCTTATCTGGGTCTACAGTTTTGTAACAGTCCGGTAAACAACATAAGGGATTTGTGGTGTAGGGTCATTTTGGGGGATCATGGTTTGCAAGCTATGATATTTAATATTTACTAATAATTATTGGGTGGGTTCTGCCATTTATAAAAGTGTCATTTACACAACATCTTCTCGATTACCAAAAGATCCCAGGAGGGTACTGTGTTATATTGGCATTTCATCCATTCTTGGATGTTGATACTTAAAGTTTTTTTTACCCTATTTCTTTAAAGAACTTTCATATGTCAGTTTTTTCCTTGGTTACTTGTTTGTGGCATATTGTACTTTTTGGAAAGGAAGGGGGAAAGCATGGCAGATTGGCAGCCATTTTGACAATTGAAGTTTGCTACCTTTGTTTTCGCCGAGCAAATACTGAGGGAACTTTCTCAAATTAAATTACAATCTCCTTTGACTTGGATAACGATTTATCCAATACATGGATGGAGCTCAAGATCCCTCTGTAATCTCTGTAATTATTTATTATTTTGATGATTCCTCAGGTACCTGCCAACCCCTGTCAGATCATATAAATGGAGGAGCTGTGCCCACACTGTCACCGAGCTCCGACGGTAAGGTCCAAATTTGGTTACATTCCATGCAGAACTCTATGACAAGTAGAGATTTAAAGGATTTACCTCTATTTCCCTTATTGGGCCCCGCCCCTCCTGCCCCCGGGGGGTCGGAGCCAAAATTTATACAAACTCTGTTCCCCTTCTCCCAAGGATGTTTCTGGCCAAATTTGGTTACATTCCATGCAGAACTCTATGACAAGTAGAGATTTAAAGGATTTACCTCTATTTCCCTTATTGGGCCCCGCCCCTCCTGCCCCCGGGGGGTCGGAGCCAAAATTTATACAAACTCTGTTCCCCTTCCCCCAAGGATGTTTCTGACCAAATTTGGTTACATTCCATGCAGAACTCTATGACAAGTAGAGATTTAAAGGATTTACCTCTATTTCCCTTATTGGGCCCCGCCCCTCCTGCCCCCGGGGGGTCGGAGCCAAAATTTATACAAACTCTGTTCCCCTTCTCCCAAGGATGTTCCTGGCCAAATTTGGTTACATTCCATGCAGAACTCTATGACAAGTAGAGATTTAAAGGATTTACCTCTATTTCCCTTATTGGGCCCCGCCCCTCCTGCCCCCGGGGGGTCGGAGCCAAAATTTATACAAACTCTGTTCCCCTTCTCCCAAGGATGTTCCTGGCCAAATTTGGTTACATTCCATGCATAACCCTATGACAAGTTGCGATTTAAAGGAAATGTTGACGGACGGACGGACGACATTCCATGTCGCGCCGCGCCATGACATAAGCTCATCGGCCCTTCTTGTGGTGAGCTAAAAATGGTAATTGATTAAAGGGACAATTCACTCAGGCTAATTCTTTTATATAACTAAGAAGCAAAATATAGCATAAATGTATTGTTCTACATTTCTTATGAAACATATAACGTAAAACATTGACAAATTCCACGACATTGTTAAGTATTTTAATTAATATCGTTGAAATATCAAATCGTTGATCAATACGATTAAGCAGGTACAATACAGACGCTGTACCCATACCCGAGCCAAAGTCACGCACGTTAAACAAATAAACTAGATAACCACTGACAAGGTGATAAAATTATTTTTAGGCAAGATAATTCATCTAATAAGGTAAACAAACTACTGTCATAACGATTTGAGCAGTTCTAGACAAAAGTTGCATTACTCTACGAGCAAGGGACAGGGTTCGGCATACAAGAAGTTTGACCACAATGTGTAATGGCGGACAGCGAGCGAGTTTGAACATCTACACACATGTCACAACCACGGGCTTTTCAGGCATATCACAGTAAAACCGACTGATCTAATTTCCATAAGAACTGGTTTTTTTTCCGATATGTGTACAAATTTTAATGTTGTCTTAGACTGAATTGTCCCTTTAAGTATAGGCCAACATTATGTAGCCGGCCACCATAGCAACCGATATTTAAAGTGAATAGTCGGGCAAAGAAAACCAGTCTAAATGCGTTCATTGGCCTTCAAAAAGTTCTCACATATTAATACGACGGCCAAGTTCTGCTTACGTTTCCCAGTTCTGACCATTAAAGTAAAGGAAAGTTGAAAGCAGTGAAAGCGAGGCTGCGTGTAAATGTAACCACGGACATAGTCAGCCGGGAGGACGTTTTAGGATTCCTATATTTTAAAGGCCCACTACCTTTCCGGAGCAAAATAAAAAGGTTTCTTAAAAACATTAATAACATCAGAAAATATATGCCGATGGCCTAAGATGAGGTTACAACACCAAACATATGCAAGATTTCCTGCGTAATATAAGATAACAGTGAAAAGTCATTTCGCTGCTTTGCCGTCTGGCGCAGTGATAGTCAACTACCGCGCGGTATTTAGGACGACGGCGGGAAACATAAGACGACCCGCGTTATGAAAATTTTATTTTATTTATCTTAATCAAATTGTTCAGAAGGTGATAATACGTGTAGTATTAACGATAAGTTAATAACTTTTGCGACGTTACAAAATTATCGATCTCGTTTTACATTCCCATTTTAAAAATTAAAAGCTGTTTTGGAAAGGTAGTGAGCCTTTAAATTAATTTCTTCGTACGCAGACAGATTTTGGCGAGAGATTTTATTTTTCTATTTCATAAGAAATTATACTGGATACATTCACACCATTTTTACCGACTTTAGCCATCCTTGCCCGACTGTTCACTTTAAGAAATACTTAGAATTATGGTAAGAATTAGAATGACAATGATGGAACAAAACCGATCACTTCTTTCAGTTATCGTTTCCTTTTCATTTGTAAATCTGTTATTGTCCATTTAGTCGTTATCTTGGTCGTTTGCCACACCCCGACACCACTATACAAACGCCGGTATTTCGTTTGAATGTAACCGGCGACAAAAAACTCTCCTTCAGAATATAATGCTTCCTCTATGATAAAAACTCCATTAGTCGTTTTGTTTTCTTTGATAAAGACAAAAATATAGTTTCCTATATGTCGTATATGTTTGAAGTGTGCTGTATCTGTATAGGAGCCCGGGGGAAGGTATAGCGAATAATTGGCCCCGCCGCGTGTAACAGGTATGGGGCACAGGAACCGGGCAATATTTTTTTAAACAAACGGTATACATATAAATATATATGTATACTGTTAGCTAAAAAAATTGTGCCAGGTCCCTGTGGTATGGGGCTTTTCTCCGTAATGTAATCGTCACTCACACAATACTCAAACGATAGATAATACTTATATGGAGTTAAACATCTATCAGTTTCATCGCACTTCTCATCGTACAGCGGCCAAATTTATCAACAGATGTGACGTTGTGTAGAATATTTGTGTGATCATGACGTTTTCCCGGCGGAAAACAGCGCGAAACTATCCATACAATAGTTTTGTTTTTCCTTTTCCATTTTTCTCTCAGCTGACTTTTTTTCCATTTCCCATGCCTTTTTGCCAATGTGTCGTTTCTTGAAAATACCATAAGTACCCTGGATATTGGCATCCCGCCGATAGCTCATCGTCCAATTAAACGGATTCGTTCACAGGGATCTGAGAATTAGTTACAGATTACATAATCATGGACCCACCAGAGTACCCTCAGACCATTTTAGACGTTTTAGAGGTCTAGATAAAAAAACGATAAAAATCATATTCTACATGGTACTATATACAAGAAGGATGGAAAGACTTAGACTCCAAATTTCTAACCCGCCCACCTTTAGTGGCTATAAAAACACATTTCTAGTATATCGTCATCAAAACGGTTACTACCATTGGAAAGAGCGATAATTTTCCTTTCAAAATCATCCTACACATCTATACAAAGTGCCGTCATTAAAACGACATAAACCCCATTATGACAAACAACTTGAACATAGGCTTATCAAGATTCATACTGGCGGTGTGGCCGATATTAAATGGGACTCAAGTCCGTTTACGTCATAAGGTGTTTATTCAGCAATGATAATTGGTGACATGATCAAGTATAACATATAATCCTCTATCTCCCCCCAAGTCTTTGGCGGTGAAGTATTACTAATATGAGTACTATTGGCAAAGACTGATATACAATGATCACTAACATGTCGGACTACTTGTCTAGTGAACACAAAATGAACATCAAGTCTGTAAAAAGTACAACACAAATGTCCTGAGTAGTAAAATGTCAAATCATCCAGACATATCATATTCCAAGTGCCACGCCGGTTTTGTTGTTGTAAGACCAGATTTACGGACTGGTGTGAGTGATGGAGTCTCTGGTATAGGTATAGGACTAGGGGGCACTGTGAGCGGAGTTCGGCTACGATTGTCCTTTGGACTTCATGGAGAGTTGAATTCTAGATGATGACGACTTTGGGTATCACGTGTTACGGATCGCGAAGTATCGTGATTTACATTAGGTGATGAGCGAAATAAATGTTCCTCATTTCTAGTAACCGTCGGTGTGAAAGGAGTAGGACTCGCAATTGTGTTTTTACTGAAAGCTTTCCCTTTCTCAGCAATTGGAGTTTCTGAAACATTTGAGATAGGTAGCGATACAAGATGAGGAAGGCTAATGGCAATGTCTTTATCGATCGTCAGACGCGCTGGAGGGGTAATGACTGGGATGTATTTTGGAGGAATTTCCTGTTGCGCAGGGTAACACGTCCAGACCGATCAACTCGATCTACATATTGGTCGAATTTGCGAACCTCGATGATAACACCGGTCTTGTCCCATTTGAGGGGATGGGGTCCGACTTGGTTTTGGATACGCACATGATCTCCAACTACCAGTGGCGAAAGACGTTTAGTATGTTCGGACCAACCTTCGCTATCACGCGTATGTAGGTTCCGTAACGCTTCTTCGCGGGCTGCTAGGGTTTCCATCCATGTGTTATGTGGAATGTACCGACCTGGTGGTATAGGGATGAAGTCCCATATAGGATGACCGAACACGCACATAGCAGGGGAAAGTTTTTTGTCCCTGTCAGGTGTATTACGATACTGGAGAATAGCACGTTGAAACGCATCAGTGTCAAGATCTCCACTGGTGCTTGTATTGCCGATGATCAATCGCTTCACTGTTTTGACTCCCACTTCAGCGCGACAGTTACTATGGGGAAAGGCGACAGATGATAGTCGATGGTGAACGCCCCAGTTTTCGAGGAATCGTCGTGTACTCATGGCAGTGAACTCGGGACCTCCATCTGAGGCCAGTTCATCTGGAATGCCAAAAGTAACAAATGTCCCTCGGAGGCTTTCTATCAAGCCGCTAGAACCATCGGACGCTTTCTCCACTATTGGCCAGTTAGAATAACGATCGACGATTACGACATAGATCCCATGTAATGAAAGTAGTCGGCGCATACACATTGGAACGGATAACCAGGCGTGGTCAAAGACATTGGTGGTAAACTCGGGTTCGACGGGGCGATACGATTACAGTGATTACATAATGCCCGAACCGACGCTATAGCAGGTGTGATCCTAGGCCAGAATATTGAAGCTTAAGCTCTTGAAGTCATAGATGTAACCCCCTGATGTGCTGAATGTAGAGAGGCCAATATTTCCTGTCGAAGTGATGGTGGAATGACTATTCTCTCTTTGTAAAGAACCACACCATCTACTATATGAAATATTCCTGTAGTGACTTCGGAAGTTCATGCCGATTGCTCGGCATACTGGATTCTATCAACGCGAGTAACGCCTGCATGTTGTCATCGCACAGGGGACTTTCATTGGTACACGCATAGTGTTTTTGTAGCAAGCAAAATCCTTTTCCAGACTTCGACCCATCCGTCGCGAGCCACGTTGGTTTACTTGGATCGAAAATTCGAACACCCATTTCAATTTCGTTTGCGATGACGATTTTAGATTCCTCGAATATTCGTTGAAGATCTTCAGTCCACTTAAATGGTTGATCAGGCTTGAGTTATTCACGAAATGGATGCATGTTCTCGGCCATGCTGAAGGCGTATGGTACCTGATTGATTAGTCCGAACCATGATCGCACATCTGTGATATTCTTCGGCGCAGGGAAGTCCAAGATAGCACGTAAATATTTCTGTGGTGGTCGAACACTATCGCTGGTTTTTTTCAAATCCCGCAAATTCTACAGTGTCTTCTGCGAATAGGAACTTCTCAGGATTGAGGGTTATCCCGTTACGGCCGCATATGTCAAGCCACTGTACAGCCTGAAAGAAGCTCTCCTCAACAGTGTCGGACCACAAGAGCACATCGTCGCCACACTTGGTTTTGTTAGGGATATCCGAGACAAGTTCGTCATAACGTCTAGTATACCCGTCGCCTGATGCGATGTAGCCTTGGGGCGCAGTTCTGTAGCGGTACCTTCCCCAAGGTGTGATGAATGTAGTCAGGTGTCTGTCCTCCTCGCGAATTGGTACACTGTGATCACCGTTCCAAGCATCAAATAATGTCTTCTTCTTTCCGTGTGGAATGGATAGCGCTTGGTGGAATGGTGAAGGAGTGTGGTGAGTCTCGCGAGTGGCGTGCGCGTTTAAGGGTTGGAAATCCACGGTGCGTCGAGGTGTAGCGTTCTTTTTGGCACAAACAACCATTCTATGGCACCAAGTGACAGGTTCACCGATCGGTACGGGTTCGAGAACCCCAAGACGGACGTCCTGATCTAATCCAGCCTTCACTTCATCTTGCCAGTGAATCGGAACGGATACAGGTGTGTGATGGGCATTCGGTGTCGCGTCGGGATCTACCATGAGTTTCATGGGTGGTCCGTTCATTAGAGGTAAGGTCTGATGTTCACACGTATTGAATGTGCTCGACTTGTAATAATCGAGGAAGTAATCTTTTAGCCGGCCGACATTGTCCGTTGTAGCTGGGAAAGGAAGTTTCGTCGGAGGCCGTGTAGGACAATCGCATGGTGCATCCTGGCAGTTAACGGGAGACGAAGAAGCATTAATGTATGCAGAGGTGTCTCGGGTGCAACTTGCAGAAAGGATTCTGGAATGATACCTAAGACGGCGCAGGTTTCGCGACTGAGGAAGAGCTTATCTGTTGAGTCTGTAACGTAAGTCATTTGTCTCGTCTCCTTGATATTGCCTGCCTTGTCTTCGGACGCCAAACGAAGAATTGTTGCTCCGAGAATTTTGATGCCGCTGTATGTAGCAGTGTGCATCTGCATTGCTACTGGTATGAGTTCAGATTCGCGTAAACCAAGACGGCGGATGACTTTGAGGCCAGCTAGGCAACTCTGGCATCCAGTGTCGGCCATAGCCTGTAATGGGATGGTGCGGGTATCACGTTGTAGCTTAAAGCCTAAAGCCGCATAGTCTTCACGTGTAACACGAGCCTTGACATTCAAGAATAGTTGTGGTTGTGGTTTCACCCAGGAATTTGTTAGTTCATCGTAGATGTGATGATCAATACGGATAGAACGTTCCATGCCGGACTCGCTAACGGTACAATGGTAGTCTTTAGCAGTACACAGGGTGTCAAATAATGCACTTCCAGAAAAAGCGCCTCAATCGTATGGTTTTGGATTATCCTTACTTTTGCACACAATTTCAAAATGATGTTGTCGATGACAATGCTCACACGTGTGTCCATACGCTGTACACTCGGTTTTGCGAATTCGAGTAGGGGCCAATTGGCCGTGACCCTTCTTTCCACGAACCTAACGGACATGCGCAACCCGATAGGATACCAGTGAATGACAAATCAAGGTGGTCTAGAAGCAGAATTGCTTACTTAAGACCGAAGATCAAGTAATCAAAAAATACGCACATGGATCTGTCTTGTTAGATATATCCTTTGGTGTTGATCTGTCAAACTTGCCTCTCCTGTATGAACTGTTGGCAGCCTCAACCGGGTGGGAGTCGGATAGTCTAGAAGCAGAACGTTTACCGGCTTCCTCTGCCTCTACGAATAGGAATACTTCCTCCAGAGTCATGTCCTGATTCTTGTGTCCGAGCAAATCGAGCTGTATTTCCTGTTCAGAAATCCCGCGTGTTAGTACATCGCGCATGATAGCATCAGTGTAATTGACGTCGTTCGCACATCCAGGACATTTCATTACAAACTTGCAGACACCGAATTGTCCTTTAAGACGGGCACCATAGCTTCGGACGGTTTTGTCGCGATCCTGTCGCATGTTATGTAACTGCTAGCTTTTTAATGTCGGTTAAAATCTCTTCAACAGGTTTGTCCGCGAGACTACCACCAGCAGATCGAGTTAGATCCTTGCGGAGTGGTTCGTCACAACATTCAACTAGCTGAACTACTTTGTCGCGTCCCGTTATTTTCGTGGCACTAACGAAATCAGACCAGCGGGATTCGAAGTAGGCCCACTCTTTACTAGTTCCTGCGGCGCTGAGCGTTGGTCGTTTGACTTTCTCAACTTTTGCTACTTGTCCCGAGTTGTGTACAGCGGAGTGAGCCGTGATGAGTGCCGCAACGATAGTGGCGTTCAGGTCCTCCGTGACAAAGTTGCAGTCGGGGATAGGGCAGGCAACAGCTGGCATTGTGGCAATGTGGTAGGATGAACTGTAGAGGTCTCACCGTGTTCATAAATGGGACTTAAGTCCGTTTACGTCATAAGGTGTTTATTCAGCAATGAACACGGTCTGAAAAGACACACAAAGTAAATAATATCTAGACAGTGATAATTAGTGACATACTGACACATACATGATCAAGTATAACATATAATCCACTAGATATAATATGCACGAACGAGGCTTCGGCTGCAATCTCATTGGCCGACTATAAAAAGTCTCTCTTCTCGGGACGTTGTACATCTATATATGGAGTTCGCCGTTACTATTCAAACATATACATCGGTGGACTTTTTATAGCCGGCCAATGAGATTGCAGCCGAAGCCTCGCTCATGCATATTATATCAGCCACGAAGCCAGTATGCATTTTTAATTAGATGGCTAATAATTGCGTCCTGAATAACAAGAGGCCCAGAGGGCCTGTATCGCTCACCTGGTTTGTAATGCCAAATAATTTTCTGAATACAGGTTCATTGTTTCTTTTCTGAAGGAATTTTAATATTAACCTCTAAATCCCCTATTGGGCCCCACCCCTCCTGCCCCCTGGGGGTCAGAGCCAAAATTTATACAAGTTCTGTTCCCCTTCCACAAAGGATGTTGAGTGTGGCAAAAATTTGGTTACAATCCATGCAGAACTTTATGACTAGTAGCGATTTAAAGGAAATGTTGACGGACAGACGGACGGACGGACGGACGACGGACGGACGGACGACGGACGACGGACGACGGACGCCGCGCCATGACATAAGCTCACCGGCCCTTCGGGCCAGGTGAGCTAAAAATCAATGGCACTATGTCCTATATGGAATGAAGTACTGATTGCGCATCAACCGTCGGCATGTGCAGGTTCCCCTAGATCCCTAGCTGTGAATATAGCATTTTGGGACCGATCAGTGAACACGACGGCCGACAGACCGCCATCTCAGATTTTGATAATTGAAGTTTGTTACTGCTATCTATCCTGTACAGGTTCCCATATGGAGCATCTTAAACTAAAAAGGTTAAAATGAAGCATTTTAGGTAAACGATACAATGTATTCTTTTCTCGTCAATTGTAACCATTGCCACAACGTCAACCCTTTGACCTGGGAAATCCTATGTCACATGACATTATCTTCAGCGTAATTTAAGCTCATGCAAAAGTTGTGCAAATTGGATTTTGAGACTATCCCGTCAACAAGATGGCAGACAGAACGCCATCTTGGATATTGAAAGTTGAAGTACGATCCAGTCAACAAGATGGCAGACAGAACGCCATGTTGGGTTTTGATAGTTGAGTTTGTTACCGCTATTTATCAGAATGTACTGAAGGGATCAGTCTGAAATTTCATAAGTAGATTCCCTTGGGCTATTGTTATGCACATTGCATTTTTATAAAATGATATGACGCTTCAGTCAACAAGATTAGATGGCCCATATCTTCGAATTTACTAGTAATAGTTGAAGTTACATGTAGTTTCCACTAGTTCTTACATGTAAGTACTGCTGGGATCTTTCTGAAAATTAGTGTAGCTTAAAAGCCCATTACCTCTCTGAACAAGAGGCCCAATGGTCTTAACGGTCATCTGTATAACTTGGCAATAATCATATAGGAAATTAATTAGATATAGTGTCATGGTAGCCATCTTCGATTTGGGATCAACCAGAGATACAACACTTTGTCGGGACCATGTCAGGATCATTTCATGCAAGTTTCAGCCAAATTGCACAGGTAGAACTAAGAAGTAGTTCAAAATGTGTTTTCAAGATGGCGCCTGTGCGGCCATCTTGGATTAAGGATCGACCCGAAAAATAACAACACTTTGTCGAGACCATGTCAGGATGATCTCATGTAAGTTTCAGCTTAATTCAGTGGTAGAACTCGAGAAGAAGTTCAAAATGTTAAAATTAACTAACGGCGCACGACGACGGACGAAACACGACTATAGGTCATCCTGATCCTTCGGGTCAGATGACCTAAAAATGGGAATATAAAATGAGATGGATATTTTTTTAAGAATCACTAAATTTTTTCATAACGCGGGTCGTATTGTTTCCCGCCGTCATCCTAATTACCGCGCATTAGTTGATTATCACTGGGGCAGACAGCAAAACAGCGAAATAAATATTCACTGTTAACATAGATTATGTAGGGAGACTTGCATTTGTTTGGTGTTGTAACCTTAATTTTGGCCATCGATCATCGTCGGAGACCCACTACATTACGCTACACTTATCACTAACATGATAATTTAGTGTCATCGACAAGTATTTACTGTTATTCTTCATTTTCAATTTTTGATTTGGAAAGGTAGTGGCCCTTGCTTACCAATTATCAACACACAAATTTTGTTAAGTTCATTTTCTAACTGTCTGTAACAACCAGATTACATTGTTTTAGAAATGCAATTTGACTTTTTTATCTATGAAGATTATTTGGTTCCATCAAATCTGTAAATTCAGAAGATTTTTTTTTTAAATTTCAGCCATTCTGACCCCTTATGGCCCAATATGGATATGATGTTAAAATGCTATCTCAAGCTAATAATTTTAACCCAGTTGGACTAATTTCCTATGAAAAATAAGCAAATAATGTTCATAAATGTGTTTCCTTATATAAACTATAGTAAACTTAACCCCCTCCCAAGGGGGAAACCCGAGACCCCAGGGTCATATAATTCACAATTTTTGTAGAGGGCCTTGACACCTTTCTATCTATGCAGAGTATTTGATTCTACCACATCTGTGTGTGGAGAAGAATTTATTCCTTTTGGCCTCTGGCCTCCCACTGTCCCCAGGGGGACGGGGTCATATAATTCACAATTTTGATTTGCCTTGTGCCTTATGTTTGTGCAAAATTTCATTGAAATTGCTTCTGCGGTTTTGGGGAAGAAGTCGAAAATGTAAATTTTTACGGACACCCGACGACGGACAAAAGGCGATTAGAATAGGTCACTTGTGACTTCGTCTCCGGTGATCTAAAACAAGAGGCCCAGCGGGCCTGTATCGCTCACCTGGTTTGTAATGCCAAGTAATGTTCTGAATACAGGTTCATTGTTTCTTTTCTGAAGGAATTTTAATATTAACCTCTAAATCCCCTATTGGGCCCCAACCCTCCCGCCCCCAGGGGGTCAGAGCCAAAATTTATACAAATTCTGTTCCCCTTCCCCCAAGGATGTTTATGGCCAAATTTGGTTACAATCCATGCAGAACTCTAGGACAAATAGCGATTTACTGGATTAACCTTTATTTTCTCTATTGGGCCCCGCCCCTCCTGGCCCCGGGGGGTCAGAGCCAAAATTTATACAAGTTCTGTTCACCTTCCTAAAAGGATGTCTGTGGCCAAATTTGGTTACATTCCATTCAGAACTCTATGACTAGTAGCGATTTTAAGGATTTACCTCTATTACCCCTATTGGGCCCCGCCCCTCCTGCCCCCAGAGCCAAAATTTTACAAGTTCTGTTCCCCTTCCCCCAAGAATGTTTGTGACCAAATTTGGTTACAATCCATGCAGAACTCTAGGACAAGTAGCGTTTTATAGGATTTACCTCTATTTCCCTTATTGGGCCCCGCCCCTCCTGCCCCCAGGAGGTCAGAGCCAAAATTTTTACAAGTTCTGTTCCCCTTCCCCCAAGGATGTTTGTGACCAAATTTGGTTATAATCCATGCAGAACTCTAGGACAAGTAGCGTTTTATAGGATTTACCTTTATTTTCTCTATTGGGCCCCGCCCGTCCTGCCCCCAGCGGGTCGGAGCCAAAATTTATACAAGTTCTGTTCCCCTTCTCCCAAGGATGTTGTGGCCAAATTTGGTTACAATCCATGCAGAACTCTAGGACAAGTAGCGTTTTATAGGATTTACCTTTATTTTCCCTATTGGGCCCCGCCTCTCCTGCCCCCGGGGGGTCAGAGCCAAAATTTATACAAGTTCTGTTCCCCTTCCCCCAAGGATGCAGAACTCTATGACTAGTAGCGATTTAAAGGAAATGTTGACGGACGGACGCCGCGCCATGACATAAGCTCACCGGCCCTTCGGGCCAGGTGAGCTAAAAACTGATCAACAAGACCTTCAGACTTCATTTGAACTTTTTTGAAGATTACAAACAGCCATTAAATTCAAAGCTATACGGTGAACCTTAGAGCTTTCAGTATATAAGAGTCGGTAACCCTTGGAGTATCAAGAATGTCATGTTTGTATTCTAGTGAAAGGAATCAATGACCGTCATTTCAAAGCACCCCATTCTCATAAATATATTGGATTAAAGATTTTGACCTATCGATCCGTCAAATAATGTGAATCCATGTTATATTATATATAAAGTTACAAAATCTGATGAAAATTGATCAATTACAACCAACAAGTTATTGGCCATTTTGTTAAACCTGTACATATCGACCCAATTACCATGACAACCAAAATAGCCATCTGGTACATCTGCATATAGATAGATGTTATTATTAAGTTTTACTGAAATTTAATTAGTTGATGACCGACATCTATACAAGGTCATTCTAACAACTGTTCATTCCAATATCAAACCATTGCTCTATTAAATAAAGCATCCCATCCCCTTTTGAAGGCCTCAATTTCACTTACTTGGAATTAAATATAGTTTAGAAATATTAAAACAGTGTAGGTTTCTTGGATTTCTTTTGCTAATTAATTTACGACTTACTTTTTGCATAAGTTCTCATGAATTCAAATCTGGTTCTATCAAGTGCATCCCCTTAAATTCCTTTACTAATGTAAAGCCTTTACACAACACCACAGAAAGCAACAATGGTGGCCGAGTGGTTAAGATGTCCCGACATATTGTCTCATGGCCTCCACCTCTGGGTTCAGAGTTCGAATCCCATGTGGGGCAGTTGCCAAGTATTTACCACTGGTTGGCAGTTTTTCACTGGGTACTCTGGCTTTCCTCCACCCAAGAAACCTGGAATCACCTTAAATGACTCTGGCTGTTAAACTAATACAAGAGGCCAAGAGGGCCTGTATCACTCACCTGGTTTGTAATGTCAAGTAATGTTCTGAATAAAAGTTCGTTTCCTTTCTGAAGGAATTTGAATATTTACCTCTTTTTCCCCTATTGGGCCCCACTCTTTCTGCTCCAGGGGTCAAAGCCAAAATTTATAAGAATTCTGTTAACCTTAAGGATGTTTCTGGCCAAATTTGGTTGCAATCCATGCAGAACTCTAGGACAAGTAACGATTTATAGGATTACCTCTATTACCCCTATTGGGCCCCGCCCCTCCTGCCCCAGGGGGGTCAGGGTCAGCATTTATGCAAAATCTGATCCCCTTCCCCTAAGGAAGTTTCTGGCCAAATTTGGTTGCAATCCATGCAGAACTCTAGGACAAGTAGCGATTTATAGGATTTACCTCTATTACCCCTATTGGGCCCCGCCCCTCATGCCCTAGGGGGTCAGGGTCACTATTTGAGGAAAATCTGATCTCCTTCCCCTAAAGAAGTTTCTGACCAAATTTGGTTGCAATCTATGCAGAACTCTAAGACAAGTAGTGATTTATAGGATTTACCTCTATTACCCCTATTGGGCCCCGCCCCTCCTCCCCCAGGGGGATCAGGGTCACCATTTATGCAAAATCTGATCCCCTTTCCCTAAGGAAGTTTCTGGCCAAATTTGGTTGCAATCCATGCAGAACTCTAGGACAAGTAGCGATTTATAGGATTTACCTCTATTACCCCTATTGGCCCCGCCCCTCCTGCCCCAGGGGGTCAGGGTCACCATTTATGCAAAATCTGATCCCCTTCCCCTAAGGAAGTTTCTGATCAAACTTTGTTAAAATCCATGCAGTACTTTATGACAAGTAGCGATTTAAAGGAAATGTTGACAGACGGATTGACGCCACGCCATGGCAATAGCTCACCGGCCCTTCGGGCCAGGTGAGCTAAAACCCAATCCAAAAAACAACAAACTAGCTTTTAGCCACATGTACTTTATTACATAGTATGTGTACTGATGTCCCCTGCCACAATCTTCTTTCTTTGTTGATCTTCTTACTGAAAAGACAAAAACAAAATATTATAGTCCATTGACAGAGCAAAACTTTGAACTCCTCGGTTATCTATCACATAAGAGTGTTTCTAACTTTCACATCTGAAGGTCAATAACATAAATGTACAACAGCAAATAACCAACGTTTATCTCTGAAACACTTCTAATAGCCATAACAACAGTTGGGTTCACCAGGACTTAAGTCGGTGACCTTGACATTTACGTCAATCAATTGTTTATCTTTTGGATCTTTATACCCATCAGTGTATAAATTAAATCAAATTAAGTGTATGATTAAACCATTTCCCAATACATTGTATTTATCATATGTTCACAATCATTATTTATATAATTAATATTCTGCGAAAGCAAGAAAATATCCCAGCCAATAGAACTGGCTATACGGTATGTCCAAGAAACTGATATGTAATGGAACACTAACGGCTGAAAAAAACCCTCATCTGGAATGAGAACCGGTATCTTTGGGAGTGTTCAGTGTTGTCATATTTTAGTGTTTTCTTCATTAACATTTCTATGTAAAAGGAAAGAATATGGAAAAGCTATAACAAATGATTGTTTGTGGGACATTATCAGCTTTGTAATTGTGTTAGTATTTTAATATATATATATTCAGAATTCTATTCCACCAGTGATAAAAGCGTATAATAATTTGGTTACTATTAATTATATAGCATATGTACAAAGTACTACAAACAATAGATAATAGACAAGGAACAAGAGGCCCATGGGCCTTAGCGGTCACCTGAGATCATACAGAATGAGACATAGACACAACAAGAGGCCCAGAGAGCCTGTTTCGCTCACCTGGTTTGTAATGCCAAGTAATATTCTGAATACAAGTTCATTGTTTCTTTTCTGAAGGAATTTTAATATTAACCTCTAAATCCCCTATTGGGCCCCACCCCTCCTGCCCCCAGGGGGTCAGAGCCAAAATTTATACAAGTTCTGTTCCCCTTCCCCCAAGGATGTTTATGGCCAAATTTGGTCACAATCCAAGCAAAACTCTAGGACAAGTAGCAATTTATAGGATTTACCTCTATTTTCCCTATTGGGCCCCTCCCCTCCTGCCCCCGGGGGGTCAGAGCCAAAACTTATACAAGTTCTGTTCCCCTTCCCCAAAGGATGTTTTAGGCTAATTTTGGTTACAATCCATGCAGAACTCTAGGACAAGTAGCGTTTTAAAGGATTTACCTCTATTTCTCCTATTGGGCCCCGCCCCTCCTGCCCCCGGGGGGTCAGAGCCAAAATTTATACAAGTTCTGTTCCCCTTCCCCCAAGGATGTTTGTGGCCAAATTTGGTAACAATCCATGCAGAACTCTATGACTAGAAGCGATTTAAAGGAAATGTTGACGGACATAAGCTCACCGGCCCTTCGGGCCAGGTGAGCTAAAAACACGTACTATATATTGGCCAATCATGCCCTTGAAACCAGTCAGTGATTTTATAACTGACTTTTCAATCTATGAGGAGTATCTGGTGCCATCAAATCTGTGAATTCAAAAGATTTTTTTTCCTTATTTTAGTCATTTTGACCCCTTTTGGCCCCGCCCATCTACCCCTGGAGGTTGACCAGGACCAATATGGATACGATGATGCTATCAAAGGGTAATAATTCCAAGTTTGACCTATTGAAAATTAAGAAAATAATGCTCATTAATGTGTTTTTCCAATATCAATTAATAGATTTGACCCCTAATCAGGGGAGAGTCTGAGATGCCAGGGCCATGAAATTCACAATTTTTGTAAAGGGCCTTCAAAAAGACTTTCCAATCTATTAGGAGTATGTATTTGGTTCCATCAAATTTCCAAATTCAGAAGGAGACTTTTGAATTTTTAGCCATTTTGACCAATTTTGGCCCCACCCTCTGGTCCCTGGGGGTCGGCCAGGACCAATATGGATATGATGTTAAAATACTATCTCAGGCTAATAATTCTAACAAAGTTTGACTCATTTCCTATTACACATGACCAAATAATGCTCAAAAATGTGTTTTCCCTATATAAACTAAAGTAAACTTGACCCCCCTCCCCAGGGGGGAACGGGAGACCCCAGGGTCATTTAATTCACAATTTTTGAAAAGGTCCTCAAAACCTTTCAATCTATGAAGAGTATTTGATTCTACCATTTCTGGAATTTCAGAAGAAGATTTTTAAAGTTTTAGCCTATATACCCCTTTTGGCCCCACCTCTCAGGCCCCTGGGGGTCAGTCGTGGAAAAATTGTGAATAGGATTCAATGGACTTCTCATACTGATAATTCTGACAACATTTGACTTATTTACTATTACAAATGACCAAATAATGCTCAAAAATGTCTTTTCCCTGTATAAACTATAGTAAACTTGACCCCCTCCCCAGGGGGGAACGCAAGACCCCAGGGTCATATAATTCACAATTTTTGTACAGGACCTCAAGACCTTTTAATCTCTGAAGAGTATTTGATTCTACCATTTCTGGAATTTCAGAAGAAGAATTTTGAAGTTTTAACCTATTTGACCCCTTTTGACCCCACCTTTCAGGCCCTTGGGGGTCAGTCGTGGAAAAATTGTTAATAGGATTCAATGGCCTTCACATACTGTTAATTCTGACAACATTTGACTTATTTCCTATTACAAATGACCAAATAATGCTCAAAAATGTCTTTTCCCTGTATAAACTATAGTAAACTTGACCCCCTCCCTAGGGGGGAACGCAAGACCCCAGGGTCATATAATTCACAATTTTTGTAAAGGACCTCAAGACCTTTTAATCTATGAAGAGTATTTGATTTTACCATTTCTGGAATTTCAGAAGAAGATTTTTGAAGTTTTAGCCTGTTTGACCTCTTTTGGCCCCACCCCTCAGGCCCCTGGGGGTCAGTTATGGAAAAATTGTTAATAGGATTCAATGGCCTTCTCATACTGATAATTCTGACAACATTTGACTCATTTCCTATTACAAATGACCAAATAATGCTCAAAAATGTGTTTTCCCTATATAAACTATAGCAAACTTGACCCCCTCCCTAGGGGGGAACGTGAGACCCCAGGGTCATATAATTCACAATTTTTGTAAAGGACCTCAAGACCTTTTAATCTATGAAGAGTATTTGATTCTACCATTTCTGGAATTTCAGAAGAAGATTTTTGAAGTGTTAGCCTATTTAACCACTTTTGGCCCCACCCCTCAGGCCCCTGGGGGGCTGGGACCATATAATTCACAATTTTGGTTGACCTTTGGCTATGGAAGGTTTCTGCAAAATTTCAACAAATTTGGTTCAGTAGTTTTGGAGAAGAAGTCGAAAAAGTAAATCAAGGTTCATACAGAAATCAAGATATGAAATTCAAGGCTTTTCAAGGCCTTTTCAAGGCTTTTGATGATAAAATTCAAGGCATTTATAGTCATATTATAAGCATAAGAATTTCATACTGACAAGGAAATAAAAATGTTTCTTTCATTCTTCTCACATTAATCCTTTATATTGAGGATATCTGATGAATTTTCAGACATTTTTAAGTGAACAAATTATTTGAGAAATTTCAATCTAACCATCACATCATTGTCAAATAAAAACTAGAAAGCCATACTCTTAGTCTTTCGTTATAACTTCAATTTGCTTGAACAAGATAGACATTACAGATGCTTCAATTCCTCTACTTTTCCATACATCGCTATATCTAACTCATAACCATCCCTCCTCACCCTATCTCACAGATGGAAACATGTCAATTTTGAATCCCCCAAATGCATAGAACCCCCCTCCCCCCAGGGAAAGGAAATTGTAAGAAAGAGCTGGTAAATATAAAGTACAGAACAATACGTACAGGCATGCATTTTTTCCTTAACAAACATCATTCACAGATGAAAACAAACATCAAGATTAACAGAAAGACTAAATTGTCGTCTTCTTTCAAAATCACAGAAATTCAAACAGAGATTAACAAATTGAAAACAAAATCACTTTTTATGAAACAACACAAGAAAATTGTAAATAGAAATTACAATAGAGCAAGCTACTTGATCAACACTAGTGTTGTACTAAAAACATTGTGCAGCCACTTGTGCTATTAAATTATTAGCATTTTACTGTCTGACTTTCACCCCATTTTTCCACAATGCCCTGACATAATTTAGAACATAACTTTATCATTATCATTTCCAAATTTTTATTAGAATTCAGATGTGATACTAACAGATATTTAATACATCATTGGATGTTCCCATTTATTCCTACAGACAATAAAACTTCATTCAATCAAATGTCTTATAACCGCTCTCAAAATTACTCAACATCATTTTTAAAATGATGGGATAGACTCCAGAAATGATCATTACCTAGGTGCTTTGATGTATTTATACATAACCTAGTCATGTCATATATGGAATAAATACGTCAGTAATATGTCCAGAAAGTTAATGCGAGATGTATAAACATGTCTACAAGATATCAGAAATTTTCAGAAGGTTAGTGTAAAAGAAAATGATATACTACATGTGTACACAAGATAAGTGATTTTTTGGGTGTTATTTTATAAAGAAAAGCCACACAAGAAGCCACACTAGTAATCAGATTTGCTCTAGTAACACCACAGCAGATGCTATATTTAGTTCAATCACACACATCACACAGGGTGCATATGGGCCTTACCATTTCTCTTAAAATCTTTACTTCTGTAAAGCAGTATCCCAAAGTTAGTTGAATATAACAAAGTTAGCAATCTTTATATCAGGCAATTGTTTTTAGCTCAGGTTTTATCTGTCATTAAAACATGTGTAAAAATAATTTCAATCCTTACTTTTCCAGTCAAAGAATAAAATTGATATTTCTACTTTTAAGGAAACTAAATACTTCTCAAAAGCTTTTTCAGAATGATCTTCAAGTACAAATTTGTTTTTAATTGGCAACATAAAATGATTACCTTCTTTCCTGCTCCAACCTTGGCTTTTTTCGTTCCACGAACTTTCTTCTGTCTGTTTTTCCTTTCCTTCCTGTTTTTCCTTCCACCTTTTGGCTTTTCTAATAAGCCATGCTACAATTGAAGAGGTTAATAATATTGATCAAAGCTGCATGGACATTCTGATAGGTAGGTCAACCAATTTGAAGTGCCTTACTTATTACATTAACAGTGATTTTTCTTCTTAACCCTAACCCTAACCTATAACCGGGGTTGGTAAATAACTCCATTCCATTCCCAATGCCAATACCATGTTCAGTAATGGGAAATTTTCCCCCAAAACTGCTCTGTGCGATTAAAAATTCCCAATTTGTTACAAATTTTTTTCCCCAAAAATACCCTGAAAACTCACTGATTAATATTTACAATTTGCACCGACATTGTTTCAATAACCATACCTTTTACAATTATCATCACTATATGATACTGGATTTCGAAACGTTCTGTTGTTATGGAACAATCCATTGTCGGATGATAAAATGATATGATGCAAATGTTGGCGGTTAATAAAACGACATGGCCACAATAATGCTACATTGAGCAGCCATTTGCTGTAAAGTGATCACTATTGTCTGTTTCTGTACCGTTATTCCATTCATTGTAATAGACATTATATATAAAATTCACTATAGTGATCACATGACAGCATGGGACTTTCAAAATGGCTGCTCAAAGTAGCAATCAAAAGAATAAAGTTTAGAAGACTTGAGCAGTGCTTCTGAAGAGACATTTATCATGATTTAATAATTTGATTTATTAAAGATGCTCCACCGCTGACAAATGGTATTTTTTCACTATCAAAAACAGGAGCAGACGATTTAGTATTTTTCTTCTGTTAAAAAAGTTACTTACTTTACACCATTACCACCATTGAAAAGTTTGAGCTTCTAATTTTACTTGAAGTTAAAAATATGAAAAATAATTAATTGCATCCCGAAAAAATTCCGTGGCACTATATTCTATATAAAATGAAGTACTGATTGTGCATGCACCAAAGGCGAAATAAATTATTTCATATTATTTTTTGTGTTAATTAGTCATAAATATACACTATTAAACACAAATTATTGTTCGAATGATGAATATAATTTATACTCTGTCGGCGGTGGAGCATCTTTAACATTTTTCAAATATCTGAATATAAAAAGTCTTGAGGAGGAATTCCAGTAGGGATTAGGTCTCTAGATAGCAGTGCTAATATCTCGCTGAAGTCACATTGACAGCAAAAGCTAGTCTATACATTCATCACTTGTACAACAGTGGCAAACTACAATTGTCACTAGAATGGATGACTAATACCCTCGCACAGATTTAGCAATAACTCCATTAACAAGGGACATTGCAGAACCCTATATAGTTTACTTAACTCCCCTTTATGTCAGGGTTTTGTACACCAAATTTAATCAAAATATGTAAAGCAGTTTAGGAGGAGTTCGCCGGACAAAGTTGTGGCTACAACCCGATTCCAGTAACATTTTTATCATGGAAGTTTACAATTTCATATAGGTAAAAAAACACTTTTTATAGCAAACCATAATCCTCAAATTGAATGATACTAACCCTGACGAGTCTGTATTTAGGTTCAAACTTCTTGGCTTGGTCTAAACTGTCGTAAACAAGAGCAAATCCTGACGTCTTGCCACCACCAAATTTTGTGCGGAATCCAAAGCAGAAGATTGTGTCTGGGGTAGTTTTGTACATCTTTGCCAGTCTTTCTCTAATATCGGTCTTGGCAACTGTGGCTTTTCCCGGATGCAAGACGTCGACGATCTATCATCAATAACAAAATAAATAAAATTGAATGAACAAAAAGATAAGTTGATACAAAAAATGTATTCATGTAAGCTTATTGGTTATTACACTATCTTTGAATCTATATATTGTACCAAGCTGATTGTAATAGGAGAAATTATTTTCTGAATACCAAACTAGGAATAGGTTGCTAAAATTGTAAATTTTCATAACGTGAATGAATTATGGTATTATATCGCAATGTGTTATCCAAACTCTTCCGAATTACTGTATTTGACCAAATATACAGCCCTGCCACTGTAAGCCCCCAATTTTTGAGAACTTGTAACTGATGCAGTACGTAAGATTTTAGGTGGCATGTAATGAAGGCATTGATGTGCTGAAGCATCGACAGCCCGACTGATTGCCCCCTGACTGACAAAATTGCCGACAACATTGAGAAGTAGGCGGAGCCAGCGGATCTTTGATGTTCATACCCGACTCTGTTATACAATGTTTGATCACGTGTATTTTTTTTTTTTTTTTTTTTTTACAATGTATACATTCAATCACTGTATTAAAAATTCGCAATTGTTTTGTTTCACTTTTTAGACAAATGTTTTGAGGATGTTTTGTTCATAAATTATTGGCCATTTCACTCGACTTCGGGGAGTAGTCATACTGTACCCTAACGTTATGTATAGTCATACTGTACCCTAACGTTATGTATCTACCAACGTTCCAATGGATCAAACTTTTCATCGTGTTTATTAATGTGTTGGGTTTAGATCAATTGTATCCATTCTAATGTTACATGTTATGTCACAGCCGAATCTAAAGTTAGCTACTGTTGTACCTTCTGACTGACTTTTCCGCTGCATGGTCCGTTTGGTGTGGAAAAACAAATCAGGTACGGCTGACAATAGATTATGTCTTATCAGAATATATTCCGATCAAAAACGGTTTTGATACATATCTGGATGTTACTGTACATGTAGAAGGGGATGTTATTCTAGTTGTAGACTTAAATTGAGTTTGAATGCATTGCCTAAATATTTATAATTTAATTTGATTCATATTCGAGGTAATGTTCTCGGACATTGACGCATGCGCGGCGGTAGTTTACAAAATGTAGGTTGATTTTAGCCGAGAAATTGTCAACACTAGATTCCAGGGGTTTCATTATCAGGCAGTACCCGGTACTTTTTGATGGTTAAACCTAGCTGTGGTACCGCCTGATTTAGGCTAAATTACATTAGATAGCATACAGATGATATAGAAAAGTACCCCCTGAAATTGCAATTGTACCGCCTCTCCTGAAAGATAATGCATCCCCTACTAATATGTGTCAAAGCCGTGTTTTATCGGAATATATTTTGACAAGACACGATGGTCGGTTGTACATCGTACCCGATTTGGTTTCACACACCTTGCGGTAAAGTTATAATTAGTCAGAAGCAGGTGATTTCTTTTCCGTACAATTTCTGACCGACTTTTCCGCTACAACAGTAGCTCTTTCCATACGTACTTCACTGATTAGCGATGATTTAGAGTCTATACATGAGGTAATTAAAATGTAATTATGTGACCTTTGTACATTATGAAGCTTACGATGCCGATCATTTTATGTGGTAGTCGACGACAGACATTTTCAACTGTTTTAGCTCCGCCCCTACATTAAAGCGAAAGCCAATGAGAGCCGTGCTTACACAGCTTATTGAATGTCGTTGGCAAACTGACTAGCTACCATGCATCCTGACTAGCTACCAATCAAGCGAACCACTAATCCCTATTGAGATTCCTCCTCTAGACTCTTTTATATTCGGACGCCTGATAGATGTCTCTCGTCGGAATCCCTACTTGAGCCTTCTAAACTTTATTCTGGAAAATCAAGTCAGGTTGACCTACCTCTTGTAAGGGTCTATTACAGAAATAATCCAACTGCAGTGGTTCCCATACTAGCACACATCGCTAGTGGAGATATTTTTCTCTCCATACGCACATATATTATTTAGTGACACATATTAAAAACAAAGAACCATCCCATATTGTAAACAATGTTATGTTCCATCGCTACTTTGAGCAGCCATTTTGAAAGTCCCTCTCTGTCATGTGACCGCTATAGTCTGTTTCAATAAAATTCATTACCTGTATAACCTTACTCCATTCAGTGTAATAGGCGTTATCTGGAACGCACTATAGTGGTCATGTGACAGCGAGGGACTTTCAAAATGGCTGCTCAAATGAGCGATAGAACAAGACATCGTTTGCAAAATGAGATGGTTCTTTGTTTTCAATACATGTCACTTCATATTAAATGTGCGTTTTGAGAGAAAAATATCTCCACTATCGATGTGTGCCAGTATGGGAACCACTCAAGTTGGATTATTTCTGTAATAGACCCTTACAAGAGGTAGGTCAACCTGACTTGATTTTCCAGAATAAAGTTTAGAAGGCTCGAGTAGGGATTCCGACGAGAGACATCTATCAGACGTCCGAATATAAAAGAGTCTAGAGGAGGAATCTCAATAGGGATTAGCGAACCACCTACTAGACTGGGTTGAGTACAATAGTAAGTAAACCATTAAATGTGCATTCATCTAGCAAGGTTTCATTTTTGCATTAACTAGTGGTAACTTGGGTTTGACCCAGGCCCTATGAACAATATAATGCCAAATTACTCTACCGATGAGCTACACTTGGTCACTAATAAAGAATAACCCAGTCCAGTCGCTACAATCTCTTACCATCTGCTTCCGGGACAGCAGACGATTGGACATGAACTTCCTTGTACGGATGGTAGCCGCCCCTTCATTCTGAAAATATATTTATACCCCAGCATTCAACATTCAAGTTCACTCGAATAGGAAACAAATAAACTCAAATTGAAAATAAAACAATTTAAAACGGACTTATTGCTATCTGCTTTGAAAACATTGTTAAACTTCTAGGGATGCCACGGTATTGGACCTTTTCAATGCAACATCTTCATTAGCAAAAGTACTGTAGAAGGCCGAAAATACGATTGCATATATACTGTACAACATGATGTCGATGAAGATGTGTCGTTACAAAATAGTTGCAACTCCCAACATCCCAGTTATTGATGAGTAAACTGGCAAATTCTAGTAGATGCTTATGCGTGTATACATATAACAAAGTTGATTTTCCAAACTACAATCATTATGTAAATATCGATGATTTTGACAATCGAGATACAGTAAACAAATCATCGAAAAACTCATCGATGTAAATTATTTGCATTTAAACAGCATTTGTAAAAAGAAAATAAGGGAAATATGATATTCAGTAAAATCTTAATTTATTTCTTCATCTGAAAAGTGGATGGTTTAGACATAGAAGTAGTTGATTAGCTAAGGTGGAGTCCGATTATCATTCTTTCGTCGAACGTACCATGTTTGCAGTTTGCAATGGACGACGGAAAAGGCCGGAAGCGGAAACGAATGATGTGACCTGAAAACAAACTTATTTCATTAGTTTTCTTTACTTCAATGGCAGTATTCGCACATGCTGTAAAATTTATCATTCATTTTTATAAAACAAACTATTTCTGTCCAATCCTGGAATATGTTTGAGGGTTTTACAGATATTATAAAATTATTTACTTTGGTTGAAGACTATAACCAACAAAGATGGCAGCTACAGTAAACAAGTGCGAATCGGCCTAGATAACGCTTTGTCAGCAGCCGGTCAGCAGGTAATTGTGTGTGATTAGTATGTGTAATTACATCAGATTGCTTATTCAAATAAAATCAAACAAATTTTGTCAACATGTACGCGTTTTAATGAATTCACAACCGGAAATAGAAACTATGAAAAAGATAAAGAAATTTTGGGCCAAGATTATTTCTACTTTCATTTTCGGTGCCCTATGTCCTATCTAAATGTGTCTACATCTTACGTTACCCTACCCAAAATGGAACAATATTTTAAACATTTGATTCATCATTTTTATTTTACAACACAAAACTGACAAAAAATGTCGAGAACAAAGTTAAGGGCTATTGGACGACACTATCGCCATTTTGGAGGTCGTGAAACGTATTTTGTCAAACAAGCTATTAACTGCACGGAATGTTCTGACATTTTCCTCACTTTGTTTAAAATACATAGGTCCTACATAAACGTTGAAACTCGACATTTATGAAAAAAATAACTTTGTAACAACAAAATTCTACTTTTTGTCGGCGTTAAGAACTGTTTGAAATTCATCATAATAATGCATATTTGTAAACAAAAACCCTTCCATACATGTTCAGTGCTATTGTGGTTACATGTGTTTACCGAGTTTTGTTTACTTTTTCGCCTGTGCAAGCTACACGTTAGTTTGATTTTTGGACACATTTGCCGTACACACTAGCAATGTGGGACGGAACACGTGGCTGGAAGTAAAAACCTAATACAACAGAAACTATGCCAATCTCGAACAAATCATTTGCCAAATCAAAGGATGACGTTTTCCCGATAACAAATAACGTAAATACCTTGCAATCAACACATGCCGGCATCCAAAATTAGGTTTCTGTCCTCGGCATGCTTTTTACTTTCACTTTCTTCTCGCCATTTTGCCGTTTATGTCATTAAAAATACTAAGCCACGGCAAAGTCTTCGAAGGGAAATATCAAGTGAAAAGACTAGTCACAGCAATATGTGTATTTGCCATGTTTTATCTATTTATACTTAACATTATTTTAGCATCAAATGTCAACCCGATATGAGTTTACCGATAAAACATAATCTTTTTTTTGCGATGACATATTGAGCAACCGTTTCCGGTTTACGTACTTTCGGTTTTAAAATTTTATTTATTTGTATCTTTCGGTCTTACGGATTTAAATGGCGAGACATAATGTAACATCACAATTGACTTATAAGTATATGGTTGTCATGCATAGATTAAGCAAACAATCGCAAGCCATATTTCCCAACATTCAGCAGAAATGTTCAGCTCGTCGTCAAAATGACAGAATTGTGACAGGTGCGTTGTTGACATTCCCAAGGGTGTACCACAGGTTATGATTATGTGTTGAAGATGTAGATGGCGGTATATTTGTGTTTTGCAATATATTAACCCAATAAATATATCAATACCATCATCGTTACTAGTTCAGAAAGTAGGATTATTGTTATTTGTTATAATTTCTTCACGCAATTTACCCTAAATGGCCTCATACGAACTATTCTTATGGAAACAACATGTCTGCCTCGTGAAGCCATTTTTGACAGATATTCGGCTCAAGTTTAGGTCTGTTATTTTAGTATATGGTGTTATTAGCTCACCTGGCCCGAAGGGCCGGTGAGCTTATGTCATGGCGCGGCGTCCGTCGTCCGTCGTCCGTCCGTCCGTCCGTCCGTTCCGTCCGTCGTCCGTCTGTCCGTCAACATTTCCTTTAAATCGCTACTAGTCATTAGAGTTCTGCATGGATTGTAACCAAATTTGGCCACAAACATCCTTGGGGGAGGGGAACAGAACTTGTATAAATTTTGGCTCTGACACCCCGCGCGGGCAGGAGGGGCGGGGCCCAATAGGGGAAATAGAGGTAAATCCTTTAAATCGCTACTTGTAATAGAATTCTGAATGGATGTACAAAATTTGGGCAACAAACATCCTTGGGGAAGGGGAACAGAACTTGTATAAATTTTGGCTCGACCCCCCGGGGGAAGGAGGGGCGGAGCCCAATAGGGGAAATAGAGGTAAATCCTTTAAATCGGCTACTAGCATAGAGTTCTACATGGATTGTAACTAAATTTGCCACAAACATCCTTGACGGGAAGGGAACAGAACTTGTAATAAATTTTGGCTCTGACCCCCGGGGCAGGAGGGCGGGCCCAATAGGGGAAATAAGGTAAATCCTTTAAATCGCTACTTGTCATAGAGGTTCTACATGGATTGTAACCAAATTTGGCCACAAACATCCGTTGGGGAAGGGGAATAGAACTTGTATAAATTTTGGCTCTGACCCCCCGGGGCCGGAGGGGGGGGGCCCAAAAAGGGGAAATATAGGTAAATCCTTTAAATCGCTACTTGTCATAGAGTTCTGAATGGAATGTAACAAAATTTGGCCACAAACATCCTTGGGGGAAGGGGAACAGAACTTGTATAAATTTTGGCTCTTGCCCCCCGGGGGCTGGAGGGGTGGGGCCCAATAGGGGAAATAGAGGTAAATCCTTTAATTCGCTATTAGTCATAGAGTTCTACATCGATTGTAACTAAATTTTGCCACAAACATCCTTGGGGGAAGGGGAACAGAACTTGTATACATTTTGGCTCTGACCCCCCGGGGGCAGGAGGGGCGGGGCCCAATATGGGAAATAGAGGTAAATCCTTTAAATCGCTACTTGTCATAGAGTTCTACATGGATTGTAACCAAATTTGGCCACAAACATCCGTGGGGGAAGGGGAACAGAACTTGTATAAATTTGGCTCTGACCCCCCGGGGGCAGGAGGGGCGGGGCCCAATAGGGGAAATAGAGGTAAATCCTATAAATTGCTTACTAGTCGTAGAGTTCTGCATGGATTGTAACCAAATTTGGCCAGAAACATCCTTGGGGGAAGGGAACAGAACTTGTATAAATTTTTGCTCTGGTCCCCTGGGGCAGGGGGGCGGGGCCCAATAGGGGAAATAGAGGTTAAATCCTTTAATTCGCTACTAGTCATAGAGTTCTGCATGGAATGTAACCAAATTTGGCCAGAAATATCCTTGGAGAATAAGAACTGAGTTTGTAAAAATTTTGGCTCTGGTCCCCGGGCAGGAGGGGCGGGGCCCAATAGGGGAATTATAGGTAAATTCTATAAATTGCTACTTAATTGTCCAAGAGTTTTGTATGGATTGTAACTAAATTGGCCACAAACATCCTTGGGGGTAGAGAGAACAGAACTTGTATAAAATTTTGGCTCTGACCCCCCGGGGGCAGGAGGGGCGGGGCCCAATAGGGGAAATAGAGGTAAATCCTTTAAATCACTTCTTCTCATAGAGTTCTGCATGGATTGTAACCAAATTTGGCCAGAAATATCCTTGGGGGAAGGGGAACAGAACTTGTATAAATTTTGGCTCTGATCCCCCGGGGGTAGGAGAGGTGGGGCCCAATAGGGGAAATAGAGGTAAATATTAAAATTCCTTCAGAAAAGAAACAATGAACCTGTATTCAGAAAATTATTTGGCATTACAAACCAGGTGAGCGATACAGGCCCTCTGGGCCACTTGTCATTAAATTCTAAAAGTAAATACGCATAGATTGAAGATATGATAGGATAATTATTGATATTTTAGACCATAACATATATAATGGTATCTTAGAATTTCATACACTTCTGGAATTTGAATTTAATTAAGTTAAATATTAAATTGGAATATATATTTATTTTTTGACAACACCATTGTGTTCTTTATTTGATTTTAGACATATGGTGTGCTAATAATTTGAATTCTTAAGTTAAAAGTCGTCTTTCAGATATTCTGCATATACAAGTATACAACTGACATAGTCCAGTCCAATAGCCCTTAAGGTGCTAGATAGTTTATATTAGGCCTAATGACAGCAAGTATTAGCTTCCCAAAAAGCTAAGAAGACTACCATACAGCATTATTTATTAGGAAGCCATTATAGGAAAGCTTGACGCATTGTTCTGTTCACAGTTAGCTGCCACAGTTCTTATGACAATTCATTTTTGATGAATGATAATTTAAATGATTTCGCATTCAATGTAAAAGATAATCAATTTCATGATATTCATGAAAGGGCCACAAGGCTACCTTTCCGAAACAAAAAAAAAAAAAGTTTCTTTAAAACAATTATAACGTAATATGGCCAAAGATGAGGTTACAACACCAAACATGTTGAAGTTTTGCCGTCTGGCGCAGAAATAGTCAACTAATGCGTTGTAATTAAGACGACGTCGAGAAACATAATACGACCTGCGTTATGAAAATGAACGTTTTGTTTATTTTAAAGTTGTTCAGAAGGTGCAGTAGTGGGCCTTTTCCTAATGCTAACAAGTTTTCTGTCTAATATACACTGTACTGATATACATCTTCAATGACTGAAGGCAAGGCCTTAAAGGGCGCAGCCAGATGTTTCAGTAACCAATAATTATGCAATGTTAATACGTTTAATTTATGGAAATAACGGAGCCCAATTTTCTGTGTATTTTTTTTATTCATATGTTCAAACCTCAAACCCTTATTTGGTAAAGGAAATCCACATAAGAAAATTAAAGGAAGAATTTTTTATTTCTACAGCCGCCATCTTGAAAACACATTTTGAACTTCTTCTCAAGTTCTATCGGTGCGATTTGGCTGAAACTTGCATGAAATGATCCTGACATGGTCCCGACAAAGTGTTCTTATTTTTCGGGTCGATCCGAAATCCAAGATGGCCGCCACATCCGCCATCTTGAAAACACATTTTGAACTTCTTCTCAAGTTCTACCGGTGCGATTTGGCTGAAACTTGCATGAAATGATCCTGACATGGTCACGACAAAGTGTTCTTATTTCTCGGGTCGATCCGAAATCCAAGATGGCTGCCACATCCGTCATCTTGAAAACACATTTTGAACTTCTTCTCAAGTTCTACCGGTGCGATTTAGCTGAAACTTGCATGAAATGATCCTGACATGGTCCCGACAAAGTGTTCTTATTTTTCGGGTCGATCCGAAATCCAAGATGGCCGCCACAGACGCCATCTTGAAAACACATTTTGAACTTCTTCTCAAGATCTGCCGGTGCGATTTAGCTGAAACTTGCATGAAATGTTCCTGACATGGTCCTGACAAAGTGTTGTTACATCTCTGGTTGATCCCAAATTGAAGATGGCTATAGCTACCATTACACGATATCTAATTAATTTCCTATATGATTATTGCCAAGGTAATCAGATGACCGTTAAGGCCCTTGGGCCTCTTGTTACTTGCTAAAATATATTTTTTACTTATAATTAATATCCGTATTCAAATTACAGTTATGTTATATATAAAATCATTTATTTTTGCATGATGATGTGAGGTGTATAAGTACATAATGTATATCAACAACATTATTGTAAGAACTGGGCCCCCATATTTTCCATTTCAACAATTTTTCACAATCATTATGCCATTTTTACAGTTGTGAAAAAACCACTTGCTAAAATAAGCAAGTGCATATTTTTTTTCACTTGCTATTGTGGTATATCTACTTGCAAAAAGGAAGTAAAACAGCCTGAAATTCGAGCCCTGAATCTGTATTTACAGACATGTATAAAATGTAACACATATATAGCCGATGTATCATACGATTTGGTGTAACACTGTACATCAAAACATGGGCTCTGTGACCCCATTATGACCTATGACGTAGCGTTTGACCAGAAGTATTTGATTGTTGAAAACTAATGATGGTTAAAAACAAAACACATTGGGATATGTATAGTGTAATCTGTAGTGGGATTCAAGGACATGCAGGGTAGAGATGGTTAATTTGTCATAACATTTGATTTAATTTTACTAATACGTCTTCATTATTATTATAAATACTTGAACATCTTGCTATTACCCATCTGTCATACGACTGTTACAACGATGACAGGACATTAAAAAATCCAAGATGGCGACCTCATAGATCGATGTTATCAGGCGGGTTGTCCGCAAATAAGACCCCCCCTACCACTTTTGACCTTTATTTCTTCTCAGGGAGGGGGGTCTTATTTGCAGTGAAATACGGTATTAGTGATAGCTGGTAGCAGGTAGCTCATTGGTAGAACTTCTGGCTTGTGTCATATTAGGTCACAGATTTGAGTCCTGGAGCTGGCAGTTAAATTTTCTCCTGATGTACATGTTATACATATGGAACCTGTGGGAGTCAAACAACAATGCCAGGCTTTGTTCTTTTATATTGTGATATTTATTTTCCAGTAAAACCTACAACATATCAGACACTAACATATAAACACACTGACTGGAACTATATTTATACAAATAAAAGACTGGTTGATTTACAAGACACAAGAACATTACGTACATGTACATTTACAAGAGACAGACTTACCAAGGCTATATATAGCTATATGAAATGCACCTGCTCACTTTGATTGCAAATATGGGAATAGATTAGGATTGGGACGAGTGATATGAAATATGCAGGGGCAGGATTCCTTCCCGTTTTAACCTTAGGAGTCCCAGAGACCCTTATAAAAACATAGGAGCCTTTTTGTCTGTAAATCTTATAAAACTTTCTATGCTGTATCTGAAAATATGTCTTGTACTATAATAACTGTATATGCTATAAAAAGATAGACAATTACGGCTTCAACTTGATCTAATGTACCAAATGCACTTGGGCTACACATATACGGTATATATATATATATCATTAGCTGCAATATTATAGCTCAAAAGACTTTAGACAGATAATGGTGTCGTCTTTAGAGCTACAATTGGTGCCTATTACTGCTAATGGAGCAAAGTAATAATTGTGCAAATCATTATTAAAACGTCTGTATGCATTTTATCTTACTTGTTTGCTATCACTTACCTACTAGGCAATAAAACTGAACCGTATAAAATATCAAATTCACAGCGAGACATGATTTTTACACATATAGATATGAAAGTCTTTTCTGAAGGAAAATTATACAGCAAGTTTACAAATTATGAATTTGGCGTCTTATGAGTAGTTAAGTAGATATTAAGAATTAAGTTATGTTTCTTTTGGACAAAAATAATATGTAAATACATGTATACGCTTAAAATAATTGGAAACCTTCAACAAAATATAGAAAACTGTGCCTGAGTGATTTTCGGAGGCAGTGCTCCACTACGACATATAGGGACCATTTCGTTCCTGGCCGAAAGGTATAGTAGGCCGGGTACATATATTTGTTCTAATATATCATAGGATCACACAAAAAGTATAATTCATTTCATTCCTTGATTGATGAATTCCTGTTTTGGTCAAGTTTTGACTCTCACCTTTTCCCTTTATACTAAATACAAATACCAAATACTCACCTGACTGTTTACCAGTTCTTCTTCCAAGTTAAAATTTAATACAGTAGAGTGCAATAATATTATGTTTTTTGTTCCTAAGTATAGTCCTAAAAAATTCTGTCCATTTTTTTTGCAGAACTCTTGCAGAATTCTGACATTGAATCTTCAACTTGAGGAAGGAGGTTAGTACATGTACATTGTACATTGTAGAAGTAGAAGAATGCTTTTGCATACACAGAAGTGAAGTTTGAAATACAATTTGAAGTTAATTGGAAAGGAAATCAGTAAAAGGTGACAGCTGGGCAAAAAATCATTTTGTCAATACCTCTTAATTTTACCAGGCTTGCATTAACCATGTACACATCTCCATATCTTTTTAGGTCATATGACCTATTGTCATCATGCACCGTCCGCCGTCCGCCGTCCGTAAACTTTTCATTCAAACGACTTCTTCTCAATAACCGGAAGGCCCAGGGTACTCATATTTGGCCTGTAGGTTGCTGGGATGAAGGGCTACCAAGTTTGTTCAAATGAATGACCTTGACCTTCATTCAAGATCACAGGGGTCAAATAGGCTAAAATCCTTTAAACAACTTCTTGTGAATAACTAAGAGGCCTAGAGACCTGATATTAGGCCTGTCGCATGCTGGGATGAAGGGCTACCAAGTTTGTTCAAATGAATGACCTTGATCTTCATTCAAGGCTATAGGGGTCAAATAGGCTAAAATCTTTAAATGACTATGTTGTATTGTACTAATAGTCAGATGACCGTTTAGGCCCATGGGCCTCTTGTTTAGTTTTTAAAAAAAGCAAATAAAAAATTTTAAACCCCATTTTTGGGTCTAGTACACCCAGCACTACCATAAGTCCAGTTTTGCTGATTCGTTGTTTTTTTTTTCTCAAGAAAATCTCATTTAAGTTTTAGAAAACTGCATTTTGTAATTTACATCAATATATATATACCCGTTATAATCCGTTATATTGATTTATCTTTCAGATAATAATATATTTGTTTTAGCTCACCTGGTCCGAAGGACCGAGGTGAGCTTATGGGATACCGCAGCGTCCGGCGTCCGGCGTCCGTCGTCCGTCAACAGGCGTCCGTCGTCCGTCAACAATCGACTTCTTCTCCATAACCGCTGGTCGGATTTCAACAAAATTTGACTGGTAGCATCCTTATGGGCTACTAACTGAAAATTGTACAAATGATAGGGCTGATCCCCCGGGGGCCTGAGGGGTGGGACCAAAAGGGGTCAATTTGGCTATTTCCATATATAGGACTTCTTCTCTGAAACCGAGCATGGGAGAGCACCCATAATGCAATGGTAGCATCCTTATAGGGTGGGGATTCAAAATTGTACAAATGATGGGGCTGACCCCCTGGGGCCTGAGGGGCGGGTCAAAAGGGGTCAATTTGGCTATTTCCAAATAAACGACTTCTTCTCTGAAACCGAGCATGGGAGAGCACCCATAATGTAATCGTAGCATCGATCCTTATATGGTGGGGATTCAAAATTGTACAAATGATGGGGCTGACCCCCGGGGGCCTGAGCGGCGGGGTCAAATGGGGTTAATTTGGCTATTTCCATAAAAACGACTTCTTCTCTGAAACTAAGCAAGAGATAGCACTCATAATGCTATGGTAGTATCGTTATAGGGTGGGGATTCAAAATTGTACAAATGATAGGGCTGACCCCCCGGGGGCCTGAGGGGCGGGGTCAAAAGGGGTTAATTTGGCTATTTCCATATAAATGACTTCTTCTCTGCAACTAAGCATGGTATAGCACCCATAATGCAATGGTAGCATCCTTATAGGGTGGGGATTCCAAATTGTACAAATGATAGGGCTGACCCCCGGGGGCCTGAGGGGCGGGGTCAAAAGTGGTCAATTTCCATATAAATGACTTTTTCTCTGCAACTTAACATGGGATTACGCTCATAATGCAATGGTTACATCCTTATAGGGTTTGGATTCAAAATTTTGCAAATGATGGGGCTGACCCCCTGGGGGCCTGAAGGGTGGGGTCAAAAGGGGTTAATTTAGCTATTTCCATATAAACGACTTCTTCTCTGCAACTTAGAATGGAAGAGCACTTATAATGCAATGGTAGCCTCCTTATAGGGTTGGGATTTGAAATTGTACAAATGATAGGACTGACCCCCGGGGCCTTAGACGGCAATAGATGCGAGGTCAAAAAGGTCAATTAGGCTACTACTTTCATATAAATTACTTTGTCTCTGAACCTATGTATTGGATAGCATATTTGTATGGTGTCAATAGCATCATTGTATGGTTGTGATTCAAAATTAAACTTTGGGAGTCAATTTTGCTTATTTTTCTTATTGTCGGAGTCTTGTGATAATTACTAACAAAAAACCAGGTGAGCGATACCGGCCCTCTGGGCCTCTTGTCTTTGAAAATTTTCATTATGAAGTTCTTGGACTGATATTTCCATTAACAGTTTAATAACTAAAGGGGTAATAGTGTTCTTTCAAGATTTTAAAAACTCTTCTCAAAGTTTTAATGTTCGCTCACATGAAAAAATATATTAGCTGGTCAGTTAAGTGACTGACAATAATTTCTTTTAGAATTGCACCTTAATAGTACGCTTATAACTTTGAATTTTTATTAGCCTTTAATTAGTTTGATGTCATTGTTTCAATGAGGGTATGTATCCATTGTTATCTGTCCCATCCTGTTCTGTCTAGGTTTCATATGGAGGCGGTACACATTTCTAGTTGTATTAGAATTAGTTTCACTTCAACTCCTGCTGTCAGAAACACTTCTTTTAACATTTATAGATGTACGTTAGATGTAAACTTCTGTTATATATATATATAATTATTTATTAATGTGTTATAGACATTTTTAGTTGTATGTAATTTCACGAAGTTCAACTCCTTCTGTCAGACACAACTTCTTTTAACATTTATATATGCAGATACAGAGGATCTTATTACATAGGAGTCTATGTATGGAAAATATGTAATTTATTAAACAAGTTCAATACATGTAATTGGTTATGCCACAAGCCTTGAAGCAAATTATTTACTTTAACAAGTTTGTATTACATAATCATGAGTCATTGTAAGATTATATTTATCACATTACTAGTATCTATGGAAATATAGACAGAATTAACATTCAATTCTGTTTCTCTCTACTAGGGGTGATAGGCTCGAATGTGATATATCAGTCTATCAAGGCAGTAGTACAACATCGTAGTTTGATTATATGACATCATTTATATGTGTGACATCACAATAAATTCTGTTATTCGTTTATATGTTTCAGACATTAATTTTGTAGTATTTAGTTATATATAGTTTCACTTCAACTCCTGCTGTTATACACACCTTTTAACAACTATAGTTGTAGACTTGCGTTCATTTTTCAGAGCATTCCAACCTTCATGAAGCATGATTCTTTGTGATACAGCTCTAGTATCAGCCAGATAACAAGGTCTTAGTATTGAAATCTGTTTAAAATCTGGCTTGGAGGTAATTACACATTCAATTTACCTTATTAGGAAATTTACTTGTCTCATTTCCTTTTGCTGCCAATAGCTTATATAGTATGCATATATAGTGCTAGCTAATTCAAATGTTCTTGTATATCTCTCATATTCACCAAAACAAAAATACAGGTTAGGTCCAGAAGTCAGCGAAATTACAAAACTGAATGATGTGCATATAAAGGGATCAAGTTTGGTTCCCTTTAACTTCATAGCCATTAACATTAAGGGACAAAATCTGAGTCATCTGTTGTAGCACTCAGAGCCTTCAGTTTTGCTATGACATAGTCCAGGTGTTGATATAATGGTCGACAGTTATATAGTAGTTCATGGAGTGTCTAGCTCTCAACTTGAGTTTTTATCAAGTTCCCAATAGTCTGATTTTAGCTGTTCATAAATATAACCACTCATGTAAGATCCATCTTATATATGTGTTTATCTATTTCAGGAAGGATATTTATGTTACAAACTTAAATACCGTATATGCCGTTATTAGCACTCAGGGTACTTAAAAATATAACAAAGGGGGCACTTTTTAGGGAACTAGTTCCTAAACTTACCGCACATGAATCTGTCACAGTAAACATGCATATGCCTTCTTTCTTTGAGATGCATTATTACGTTCATGTAATATGAGATACAATGCTGATTTTATAATCAACCTACAATTGTTTTATATAAAACATTGTTAAACCGATGGGATGGGAGGGGCATTTATATAACTTCAACTCCTTCTCTAGAAGAGGGGAGGTGCGCTTATAGGGGTAGGGACACTAGTACTTGCAGTAAATTGTTTAAGTATATAACTATGTATGATATAAGGTACTATATATTCAATCCATTAAGTTTCTAGGACTCAAAAGGACCTTCACACTAATCCTTCATAATGTCATTGCACATATTAAGCCATAAATCAATTTTCAAAGAAATCAAATGTTTCAGTCTGCATTTAATTTGAGGTAAATGATATCGTGGCTAAAAAAGGGGGAAGAGTGCTTAGAGAGGGACGGGGGATTTTTATTGGTTTGAATACGGTACCATGTATTGCTTTATTGTTTTGCAGATTCTACATTCGTAGAATGAGTGAGCCACCTGCAAAAAGAAAGAAAACAATTTTAGATTTCTTTAAGAAAAACAAATGTGACCAAGGTAATATACACAGTTTGGTTTTAATTGTCTTATTAGAAATCTTCAATTAGAATTGATTTACTGTGCAGACATCATTTTCAAAGGTCAATATCGGGAATTACTTTTCATTCAAAATGCTTGATTTTCAAATTCAGTTAAAGTTAACACAGTAGATTTTCATATCTAAAAAGCAAACAGTAATTTTAAAATTAGTTTTTCTCTTGTAATTAGCTGTTTGCATGTACTTTTACTTTTTTCAAGCATGCAAATCATTCTTAAATCAATTTATTTTTTCATAATTTTAAACATTTCAAATGCTGCAAAAAATGAAGAAAAAACATTGAACTTATTTTGAATGTTTGAAAAAAAGGTATCTTGCTAAAGTAAGATAAATTTTAAAATAATTTGAAAGCCTTAGTCTAAATCTATAGTAATTTCAAGTTATTTTTAATTTATTTTTTACTCTCCTGTCATGCACCTGTGTGAACTGAAAATATTCTCTAATGCGATACACAGATAAAACTGAAACAAAGACAGACAAGATTAATATGGCTGATGGAAAAGGTAATTCATCAAAATCACTGACACCTATGCTCAGTGTTCAGCTTCCAAGTGCTTCCATGACACAACATTCAAGCAATCAGCAGGCAAAAGGGTGAGTTAATTATACAGCATAAGGTAGGTACATGTACATACACTCACATAAGGGTGAGTTAATCATACAGTATTAGGTAGGTACACATACATACACTCACATCAGGGTGAGTTAATCATACAGTATTAGGTAGGTACACGTACATACACTCACATAAGGGTGAGTTAATCATACAGTATTAGGTAGGTACACGTACATACACTCACATAAGGGTGAGTTAATCATACAGTATTAGGTAGGTACATGTACATACACTCACATAAGGGTGAGTTAATCATACAGTATTAGGTAGGTACATGTACATACACTCACATAAGGGTGAGTTAATCATACAGTATTAGGTAGGTACATGTACATACACTCACATAAGGGTGAGTTAATCATACAGTATTAGGTAGGTACATGTACATACACTCACATAAGGGTGAGTTAATCATACAGTATTAGGTAGGTACATGTACATACACTCACATAAGGGTGAGTTAATCATACAGTATTAGGTAGGTACATGTACATACACTCACATAAGGGTGAGTTAATCATACAGTATTAGGTAGGTACATGTACATACACTCACATAAGGGTGAGTTAATCATACAGTATTAGGTAGGTACATGTACATACACTCACATAAGGGTGAGTTAATCATACAGTATTAGGTAGGTACATGTACATACACTCACATAAGGGTGAGTTAATCATACAGTATTAGGTAGGTACATGTACATACACTCACATAAGGGTGAGTTAATCATACAGTATTAGGTAGGTACATGTACATACACTCACATAAGGGTGAGTTAATCATACAGTATTAGGTAGGTACATGTACATACACTCACATAAGGGTGAGTTAATCATACAGTATTAGGTAGGTACATGTACATACACTCACATAAGGGTGAGTTAATCATACAGTATTAGGTAGGTACATGTACATACACTCACATAAGGGTGAGTTAATCATACAGTATTAGGTAGGTACATGTACATACACTCACATAAGGGTGAGTTAATCATACAGTATTAGGTAGGTACATGTACATACACTCACATAAGGGTGAGTTAATCATACAGTATTAGGTAGGTACATGTACATACACTCACATAAGGGTGAGTTAATCATACAGTATTAGGTAGGTACATGTACATACACTCACATAAGGGTGAGTTAATCATACAGTATTAGGTAGGTACATGTACATACACTCACATAAGGGTGAGTTAATCATACAGTATTAGGTAGGTACATGTACATACACTCACATAAGGGTGAGTTAATCATACAGTATTAGGTAGGTACATGTACATACACTCACATAAGGGTGAGTTAATCATACAGTATTAGGTAGGTACATGTACATACACTCACATAAGGGTGAGTTAATCATACAGTATTAGGTAGGTACATGTACATACACTCACATAAGGGTGAGTTAATCATACAGTATTAGGTAGGTACATGTACATACACTCACATAAGGGTGAGTTAATCATACAGTATTAGGTAGGTACATGTACATACACTCACATAAGGGTGAGTTAATCATACAGTATTAGGTAGGTACATGTACATACACTCACATAAGGGTGAGTTAATCATACAGTATTAGGTAGGTACATGTACATACACTCACATAAGGGTGAGTTAATCATACAGTATTAGGTAGGTACATGTACATACACTCACATAAGGGTGAGTTAATCATACAGTATTAGGTAGGTACATGTACATACACTCACATAAGGGTGAGTTAATCATACAGTATTAGGTAGGTACATGTACATACACTCACATAAGGGTGAGTTAATCATACAGTATTAGGTAGGTACATGTACATACACTCACATAAGGGTGAGTTAATCATACAGTATTAGGTAGGTACATGTACATACACTCACATAAGGGTGAGTTAATCATACAGTATTAGGTAGGTACATGTACATACACTCACATAAGGGTGAGTTAATCATACAGTATTAGGTAGGTACATGTACATACACTCACATAAGGGTGAGTTAATCATACAGTATTAGGTAGGTACATGTACATACACTCACATAAGGGTGAGTTAATCATACAGTATTAGGTAGGTACATGTACATACACTCACATAAGGGTGAGTTAATCATACAGTATTAGGTAGGTACATGTACATACACTCACATAAGGGTGAGTTAATCATACAGTATTAGGTAGGTACATGTACATACACTCACATAAGGGTGAGTTAATCATACAGTATTAGGTAGGTACATGTACATACACTCACATAAGGGTGAGTTAATCATACAGTATTAGGTAGGTACATGTACATACACTCACATAAGGGTGAGTTAATCATACAGTATTAGGTAGGTACATGTACATACACTCACATAAGGGTGAGTTAATCATACAGTATTAGGTAGGTACATGTACATACACTCACATAAGGGTGAGTTAATCATACAGTATTAGGTAGGTACATGTACATACACTCACATAAGGGTGAGTTAATCATACAGTATTAGGTAGGTACATGTACATACACTCACATAAGGGTGAGTTAATCATACAGTATTAGGTAGGTACATGTACATACACTCACATAAGGGTGAGTTAATCATACAGTATTAGGTAGGTACATGTACATACACTCACATAAGGGTGAGTTAATCATACAGTATTAGGTAGGTACATGTACATACACTCACATAAGGGTGAGTTAATCATACAGTATTAGGTAGGTACATGTACATACACTCACATAAGGGTGAGTTAATCATACAGTATTAGGTAGGTACATGTACATACACTCACATAAGGGTGAGTTAATCATACAGTATTAGGTAGGTACATGTACATACACTCACATAAGGGTGAGTTAATCATACAGTATTAGGTAGGTACATGTACATACACTCACATAAGGGTGAGTTAATCATACAGTATTAGGTAGGTACATGTACATACACTCACATAAGGGTGAGTTAATCATACAGTATTAGGTAGGTACATGTACATACACTCACATAAGGGTGAGTTAATCATACAGTATTAGGTAGGTACATGTACATACACTCACATAAGGGTGAGTTAATCATACAGTATTAGGTAGGTACATGTACATACACTCACATAAGGGTGAGTTAATCATACAGTATTAGGTAGGTACATGTACATACACTCACATAAGGGTGAGTTAATCATACAGTATTAGGTAGGTACATGTACATACACTCACATAAGGGTGAGTTAATCATACAGTATTAGGTAGGTACATGTACATACACTCACATAAGGGTGAGTAAATCATACAGTATTAGGTAGGTACACGTACATACACTCGCATAAGGGTGAGTCAATCATACAGTATTAGGTAGGTACACGTACATACACTCACATAAGGGTGCGTTAATTATACAGTATTAGGTAGGTACATGTACATACACTCACATAAGGGTTAGTTAATCATACAGTATTAGGTAGGTACACGTACATACACTCACATAAGGGTGAGTTAATCATACAGTATTAGGTAGGTACATGTACATACACTTACATAAGGTTGAGTTAATCATACAGTATTAGGTAGGTACACGTACATACACTCACAAAAGGGTGAGTTAATCATACAGTATTAGGTAGGTACACGTACATACACTCACATAAGGGTGAGTTAATCATACAGTATTAGGTAGGTACATGTACATTCACTCACATAAGATAAATTCTGATTTGTTTCCTTATTTCAAAATTGCACTTTAACTGATCATTGTAAACTTTTGTATTTTTAGGTCATTTGACCAGAAGGGTCAGGATGACCGATAGTCATCATATTTTGTCCGTCATTGTGTGCCGCACGTAAACTTTTTACCTTTTGAACTTCTTTTCAAGTTCTTCCAGTGCGATTTAATTAGCTGAAACTTCCTTGAAATGATCCTGATATGATCTTGACAAAGTGTTGTTACATCTCTGGTTGGTCCCAAATCAAAGATGGCTACCATGACACCATATCTAATTAATTTCCTATATGACTATTGCCAAGGTAGTGAGATGACCGTTAAGGCCTTTTGGCCTCTTGTTATTTCAGTGCTGCTTGTTCCAGTCAAGTAGGGACATCACCTGGTAAAGATTTTAAAGGATCAGCTTCGAATTCTGTTCCAGGTAAGCATGTCACCAAAATGAGCTTGTGTAAGCTTGTCGCCACAAAAAGCGAGTCACCACAATAAGCCTGTCACCACAATAGGCCTGTCACCAAAATAAGCCTTTAACCCTTTATACACTTTAACTGCATCACCAGGCTTCCATGAGGAAAGTATACAATGTTCAACACGAACATTGTTGCAACATCTGTCAAGTGTATGCACCATCTCAATGGCACTTTTTGAAGTTTCATTCTGGATTGATAATACGTTTTTAAAGTTGGATTTATTAAGTTTCATGTTTATTTTTGAGAAATGTTTTTGTAATAAAGTTGCTTCAAAATGAATCAAACTACACAGTGATGCTATCATTTCCAAATATTATTCGATATGAGGACTTCAAAAATTATTAAAAACATTTACAGGTCAGAAAATGGTTGATTTTTTGTCGGAAATACTCAAAATATTGCCAATTTTTTTTATAACTTTTAGAAAAAAAATGCACAAATTACTTGAAATATCGTAAACAAATTAATATATATCTGAATCTAGGCTTAGTCAATATATTTGCTCTGAAAAACACTGATATTTCTGCTTTGTCCTTGCCGGTTCACTACCCATTCACCGCTACTTTCACTTTCAATCGTTTCGAGTAGTGTGTTTGTTGTGGGATGTTTGTACATTATTTGCCTTTGAAAAATGCACGAAAATTATCTATCAACTTTAAATGAAGTATATTAAAGGTTTATTGAAGTTTTGACAACAAGTTTCTAAAAAAAATTATCAACACTCACGGCTGTAAACTTGCCATTCCATTCCAACACGGCGTCAGGTAATGGCGATAGTACGGGACCTCGCCGTTTTCATGACCGTCAGATTTTTGATTGGTCAAATTGAATAAAACATTGTCAGATTATATGCTTTTAGGTCTGTGATATTTAGATATCATGACATTGTACTTATAATTACAAATATCTGCCGTAATATCAACAACAGAAGCCATGATGGCGTCCCCGGTAACATGAGTGAAGCAGTGAACACATGTGTGATTTTCTCGGTTAATTTATTCAGAGTTTTATATAGTAACACTGTGCCGATTTTTGATTGGTTAGAAATTTGGTCATGTCTATAATTAGATTGTAAAGTCTGAACACAGGTGGCGCTTTTTTCACGTGATACGAAGTTAGAAAAACATTGATAGTCAAAATGGCGTCCAGAGTCGCTTGCATTGAGATCGTGTACGGGCGTCCAGAGGCGCTTACATTGAGATGGTGCGGGGGGTCCAAAGTCGCTTACATGGGGCAAGGGGTAAAGGCGTCCAAAGGCGCTTACATGTGGTAAAGGGTTAACAACAATAAGCATGTCAGAAGAATAAGCTTCCCACCACAATAAGCTTGTCACCACAATAAGTCTGTCACCAAAATAAGTCTGTCACCACAATAAGCATGTTTTCACAAAAATGTATCACCTTAAAGAGCTTGTCTCCACCATAAGCATGTCACCACAATAAGTTTCCCACCACAATAAGTCTGTCACCACCATAAGCTTGTCATCACAATAAGTATGTCACCACAATAAGAATGTCACCACAATAATCTTGTCACCACAATAAGCTTGTCATAAAAATAAACTTGTCCCAACAAGAAACATGTGTCACCACAATAAGCTTGTCACCACAAAAAGTGTCACCTCAATAAGCTTGTCACCACCATAAGCATTTCACTTCAATAAGCTTGTCATCACAAGAAGCTTGTCACCAGAATAAGCTTGTCACCTCAATAAGCCTGTCACTAGAAAAAGCTTGTCACCACATTGAGCCTGTCACCACAATAAGCTTGTCCCCACAAAAAGTGTGTCACCTCTATAAGCTTGTCACCACAATAAGAATGATACCACAAAAATCTTGTCACCACAAAAAGTGTGTTACCTCAATAAACTTGTCATCACCATAAGCATGTCACCACAATATGCTTGTCATCACAATAAGCTTGTCACCACAACAAGCGTGAAACCACAAAAAGCCTGTCATTACAAAAAAATTGTCACCCCTATAATCTTGTCACCACCATAAGCATGTCACCTCAATATACTTGTCATCACAATAAGCTTGTCACCACAACAAGCATGATACCACAATAAGCCTGTCATTACAAAAAAATTGTCACCCCTATAATCATGTCATCACAAAAAGCATGTCACCACAATAAGTCTGTCCCGACAATAAGCATGTCACAACAATAAGTCTGTCCCCACAATAAGCTTGTCATCACAATAAGCATTTCACCACAATAAGCTTGTCTCCACAATAAGTTGGTCACCACCATAAGCTTGTCATCACAATAAGCATTTCACCACAATAAGCATGTCTCCACAATAAGCATGTCTCCACAATAAGCTTGTCACCACCATAAGCATTTCACTTCAATAAGCTTGTCTCCAAATAACCTTGTCACCACAATAAGCATGTCACTACAATAAACATGTTGCCACAATAAGCTTGTCACCACAATAAGCTTGTCACCACAATTAAGCCTGTCACTACAAAAAAACATGTCGCTAAGATAAGCTTGTCACCACAATAAGCTTGTTGCCACAATAAGCCTGTCACCACAATAAACCTGTTGCCACATTAAGCCTGTCACAACAATAAACCCTGTCACCCACAATAAGGTTGTCACTGCTGTAACATCATTGAATAAATCCTATGAGAGGTTTCGAATAGTTTTTACCATTGGGGCAAAAAATCCAAATAAAAGGAAAAGAGTTCATTGTAGGTAATTGATAGAGAATGTATTTTAGACAAGGGAGGTAACTATTGGAAAGGGGAGGTAATTAATATGATGGTTTATTTTATTGCACAATGTAAACTACAAATCTGTTCTGGTTCATTGATAGGTACTTCGTCTTTAGCTGCAGCCATTCATGGGGAGACCAGCCCAACGCTTACATTTAACTCAGATTCTCCATTGTTATTTTCCGAGTAAGTTTGGTAACTTACTAAGAAGTATATAACTGTATGCTTAGTAAGAGAATCAGTGGTGAAGAGATACATAATTGGCTTTAAATTGATAGCCTTGGCATTTGTTTATTCAAAAAGTCTTATTCAATATGCTTTCTCATCATGGAAAAAAACAGGGTTTATGATAATGTGTGTTATTACAAGTTATTATAAATCCATATTATGATAACCAATTTTATTTTGGTTCAGACTGAAGTGTTTATATAAGACCTATGATATAATTATTCTTTAATATATATTACTTTTTAGCCCACCATCATCAGATGGTGGGCTATTCAAATCGCCTTTCGTCCGTGGTCCGCCGTCCGTCCGTCCGTCCTTCCGTCCGTCCTTCCGTCCGTCCGTCCGTCCTTCCGTCCGTCCGTCCGTCCGTTAACAATTCTTGTTACCGCTATTTCTGAGAAAGTACTGAAGGGATCTTTCTCAAATTTCATATGTCAGTTCCCTTAGGACCCTCGTTGTGCATATTGCATTTTGGGACCGATCGGTGAACAAGATGGCCGACAGGCGGCCATCTTTGATTTTGATAGTTAAAGTTTGTTACCGCTATTTCTCAAAAAGTGCTGAAGGGATCTTTCTCAAATTTCATATACAGGTTCCCCTAGGACCCTAGTTGTGCATATTACATTTTGGGACCGATCGATGAACAAGATGGCGGAGAGGCGGCCATCTTGGATTTTGATAGTTAAAGTTTGTTACCGCTATTTCTCAAAAAGTACTGAAGGGATCTTTCTCAAATTTCATATATAGGTTCCCCTAGGGCCCTAGTTGTGCATGTTGCATTTTGGTACCGATCGTTGAACAAGATGACCGATAGGCGGTCATCTTGGATTTTGATAGTTAAAGTTTGTTACTGCTATTTCTCAAAAAGTACAGAAGGGATCTTTCTCAAATCTCATATGTCGGTTCCCCTAGGACCCTTGTTGTGCATATTGCATTTTGGGACTGACTGGTCAACAAGATGGTCGACAGGCGGCCATCTTGGATTTTAATGGTTAAAGTTTGTTACCACTATTTCTCAAAAAGTGCTAAAGGGATCTTTCTCAAATTTCATATACAGGTTTCCCTAGGACCCTAATTGTGCATATTGCATTTTGGGACCGATCGGAAACAAGATGACCGACTGACGGCCATCTTGGATTTTGATAGTTAAAATTTGTTATCAATATTTCTCAAAAAGTACTGAAGGGATCTTTCTCAAATTCCATGCATAGTTTCCCCTTGTACCCTAGTTGTGCATAGTACATTTAAGAACTGATCCATAATGCCTTTCGGCACTGATTGGTAAACAAGATGGCAAACCGGCCGCCATCTTAGATTTCATTGTTGAAGTTTGTTACCACTATGTCTTAGAAAGTACTATAGCGATCTGTTTCAAATTTTATATGTAGTGTGTTTGAACAAGTTTGAAAAGCAGGGAAAAGATCCCTCTTTCCATTGTCAGACATAGATCATTCTTTGGTGGGCGCCAAGATCCCTCTGGGATCTCTTGTTAATTATTAAAAGTGATCATTCAATATTTGTAGGGAACTTTGTAAAATTGGAAATATGTCAATGAATGGAAGAAAAAAATGATAACTAATGTAAGATAAAATTTCAGCTCAGAACGTTCTGGACAGGACAGCGAAGGACATGACCTAGACATCCCTACACGGAAACCAAGTGAGAGGAAAAACGACTGTATTTACAGGGTAAGTAATACTGTCATAACATGTCAGGTCACTGGTCAGGGTAGGTAATACTGTCATAACATGTGAGGCCACTGGTCAGGGTAGGTAATACTGTCATAACATGTGAGGCCACTGGTCAGGGTAGGTAATACTGTCATAACATGTGAGGCCACTAGTCAGGGTAGGTAATACTGTCATAACATGTGAGGTCACTGGTCAGGGTAGGTAATACTGTCATAACATGTGAGGTCACTGGTCTGGGTAGGTAATACTGTCATAACATGTGAGGTCACTGGTCAGGGTAGGTAATACTGTCATAACATGTGAGGTCACTAGTCAGGGTAGGTAATACTGTCATAGCATGTGAGGTCACTTGTCAGGGTAGGTAATACTGTCATAACATGTGAGGTCACTGGTCAGGGTAGGTAATACTCACATAACATGAGGGGTCATTGGTCAGGGTAGGTAATACTGTCATAACATGTGAGGTCACTGGTCAGGGTAGGTAATACTCCCATAACATGTGAGGTCACTTGTCAGGATAGGTAATACTGTCATAACATGTGAGGTCACTTGTCAGGGTAGGTAATACTGTCATAACATGTGAGGTCACTGATCAGGGTGGGTAATACTCCCATAACATGTGAGGTCACTTGTCAGGGTAGGCAATACTGTCATAACATGAGAGGTCACTGGTCAGGTTAGGTAATACTGTCATAACATGTGAGGTCACTTGTCAGGGTAGTTAATACTCCCATAACATGTGAGGTCACTGGTCAGGATAGGTAATACTGTCATGGTATGTGAGGTCACTGGTCAGGGTAGGTAATACTCCCATAACATGAGAGGTCACTGGTCAGGTTAGGTAATACTCCCACAACATGATAGGTCACTGGTCAGGGTAGGTAAAATTGTCATTATATGTGAGGTCACTGGTCAGGGTAGGTAATACTCCCACAACATGTGAGGTCACTTGTCAGGGTAGGTAATACTGTCATAACATGTGAGGTCACTGGTCAGGGTAGAGTAATACTGTCTGGTATGTGACGGTCACCTGTCAGGGTAGTGGTAATACCCCCATAACATGAGATAGTCACTGGTCAGGATAGGTAATACTGTCATAACATGTGAAGGTCACTGGTCAGGGTAGGTAATACTGTCCATAACACGTAAGGTCACTGGTCAGGGTAGTTAATACTGTCATAACACGTAAGGTCCACTGGTCAGGGTAGGTAAACTGTCATAACATTGTAGGTCACTGTAGTCAGGTAGTTAATACTGTCATAACACGTAAGGTCACTGTCAGGGTTAGGGTAATACTGTCATAACATGTGAGGTCACTTGTCAGGGTAGGTAATACTGTCATAACACATTAAGGTCACTGTGTCAGGGTACGTAATACTGTCATAACTTAGATAGGTCACTGGTCAGGCTAGGTAATTACTGTCATAAATGTGAGGTTCACTGGTCAGGGTAGGTATTTACTCCCATAAACATTGAGGTCACTGGTCAGGATAGGTAATCAAATCATATCGTCTAATATACACGGTGATCAGTCGATGCCGGTCATTATATGACATAGTCATTTTCTAAAACAATACATAGCTTCGGCTTCTTCATACAGATAATTTACGTTATCCGACAACTACATATGTAAAAAAAAAACGTGTGATTTGAATACGAAACTTTCTCTTTATTACCAGCTCTGCTTGTATTCTTACAGTAACAAACCCGATGCACATGTAGACCTTCGTTAGATATCTAAACAATAGGCATGATGAAATAATTACACCCATCTCGGGTATAATTACCGTGTACCTAACCATTCATATCTGCATACATTCCCAAGGACATGGCATGCAACAGCTATGGTACAGTTACGTGTGTATTTCACGGTCGGTTGATCAGACCTCAATGTAATCTATCGGTGTCGCTCAGGTAAGGCCAGTTTTCAGAAGTGTATTTTAGTTACATTTGACTATTCCGATCTCAAAATCGGTCCGGTATTCGGAATTGGGAGGGATCGGTTTTAGGAAGTTTTATATACTATTAATAAAGAGGAATTCATTCAGGTAAAATTGTCATTATATGTGAGGTCACTGGTCAGGGTAGGTAATACTCCCACAACATGTGAGGTCACTTGTCAGGGTAGGTAATACTGTCATAACATGTGAGGTCACTGGTCAGGGTAGGTAATACTGTCATAACATGTGAGGTCACTGGTTAGGGTAGGTAATACTGTCATGGTATGTGAGGTCACTGGTCAGGGTAGGTAATACCCCCATAACATGAGATGTCACTGGTCAGGATAGGTAATACTGTCATAACATGTAAGGTCACTGGTCAGGGTAGGTAATACTGTCATAACACGTAAGGTCACTGGTCAGGGTAGGTAATACTGTCATAACATGTAAGTCACTGGTCAGGGTAGGTAATACTGTCATAACATGTGAGGTCACTTGTCAGGGTAGGTAATACTGTCATAACACTTAAGGTCACTGGTCAGGGTAAGTAATACTGTCATAACATGATAGGTCACTGGTCAGGGTAGGTAATACTGTCATAACATGTGAGGTCACTGGTCAGGGTAGGTTATACTCCCATAACATGTGAGGTCACTGGTCAGGATAGGTAATACTGTCATAACATGAGAGGTCACTGGTCAGGTTAGGTAATACTCCCATAACATGTGAGGTCACTGGTCAGGGTAGGGAATACTGTCATAACATGTGAGGTCACTGGTCAGGGTAGGTAATACTCCCATAACATGTGAGGTCACTGGTCAGGGTAGGTAATACTCCCATAACATGAAAGGTCACTGGTCAGGGTAGGTAATACTCCCATAACATGAGAGGTTACTGGTCAGGGTAGGTAATACTCCCACAACATGATAGGTCACTGGTCAGGGTAGGTAATACTCCCATAACATGATAGGTCACTTGTCAGGGTAGGTAATACTGTCATAACATGTGAGGTCACTGGTCAGGGTAGGTAATACTGTCATAACATGTGAGGTCACTGGTTAGGGTAGGTAATACTGTCATGGTATGTGAGGTCACTGGTCAGGGTAGGTAATACCCCCATAACATGAGATGTCACTGGTCAGGATAGGTAATACTGTCATAACATGTAAGGTCACTGGTCAGGGTAGGTAATACTGTCATAACACGTAAGGTCACTGGTCAGGGTAGTTAATACTGTCATAACACGTAAGGTCACTGGTCAGGGTAGGTAATACTGTCATAACATGTGAGGTCACTTGTCAGGGTAGTTAATACTGTCATAACACGTAAGGTCACTGGTCAGGGTAGGTAATACTGTCATAACATGTGAGGTCACTTGTCAGGGTAGGTAATACTGTCATAACACTTAAGGTCACTGGTCAGGGTAAGTAATACTGTCATAACATGATAGGTCACTGGTCAGGGTAGGTAATACTGTCATAACATGTGAGGTCACTGGTCAGGGTAGGTTATACTCCCATAACATGTGAGGTCACTGGTCAGGATAGGTAATACTGTCATAACATGAGAGGTCACTGGTCAGGTTAGGTAATACTCCCATAACATGTGAGGTCACTGGTCAGGGTAGGGAATACTGTCATAACATGTGAGGTCACTGGTCAGGGTAGGTAATACTCCCATAACATGTGAGGTCACTGGTCAGGGTAGGTAATACTCCCATAACATGAAAGGTCACTGGTCAGGGTAGGTAATACTCCCATAACATGAGAGGTTACTGGTCAGGGTAGGTAATACTCCCACAACATGATAGGTCACTGGTCAGGGTAGGTAATACTCCCATAACATGATAGGTCACTGGTCAGGGTAGGTAAAATTGTCATAATATGTGAGGTCACTGGTCAGGGTAGGTAATACTCCCATAACATGTGAGGTCACTGGTCAGGGTAGTTAATACTCCCATAACATGTGAGGTCACTGGTCAGGATAGGTAATACTGTCATAACATGTGAGGTCACTGGTCAGGGTAGGTAATACTCCCATAACATGAGAGGTCACCGGTCAGGGTAGGTAATACTCCCACAACATGATAGGTCACTGGTCAGGGTAGGTAATACTGTCATAACATGTGAGGTCACTGGTCAGGAAAGGTAATACTGTCATAACATGTGAGGTCACTGGTTAGGGTAGGTAATACTGTCATAACATGTGAGGTCACTGGTCAGGGTAGGTAATACTCCCACAACATGATAGGTCACTGGTCAGGGTAGGTAAATTGTTCATAATATGTGAGGTCACTGGTCAGGGTAGGTAATACTCCCATAACATGTGAGTCACTGGTCAGGGTAGTTAATACTCCCATAACATGAGAGGTCACCGGTCAGGGTAGGTAATACTGTCATAACATGTGAGGTCACTGGTCAGGAAAGGTAATACTGTCATAACATGTGAGGTCACTGGTTAGGGTAGGTAATACTGTCATAACATGTGAGGTCACTGGTCAGGGTAGGTAATACTCCCATAACATGAGAGGTCACCGGTCAGGGTAGGTAATACTCCCACAACATGATAGGTCACTGGTCAGGGTAGGTAAATTTCATAATATGTGAGGTCACTGGTCAGGGTAGGTAATACTCCCATAACATGTGAGGTCACTGGTCAGGGTAGTTAATACTCCCATAACATGAGAGGTCACCGGTCAGGGTAGGTAATACTGTCATAACATGTGAGGTCACTGGTCAGGAAAGGTAATACTGTCATAACATGTGAGGTCACTGGTCAGGGTAGGTTATACTCCCATAACATGTGAGGTCACTGGTCAGGATAGGTAATACTGTCATAACATGAGAGGTCACTGGTCAGGTTAGTATACTCCCATAACATGTGAGGTCACTGGTCAGGGTAGGTAATACTGTCATAACATGTGAGGTCACTGGTCAGGGTAGGTAATACTCCCATAACATGTGAGGTCACTGGTCAGGGTAGGTAATACTCCCATAACATGAAAGGTCACTGGTCAGGGTAGGTAATACTCCCATAACATGACGAGGTTACTGGTCAGGGTAGGTAATACTCCAACACATGATAGGTCACTGGTCAGGGTAGGTAATACTCCCAAAACATGATAGGTCATTTTCAGGGTAGGTAATACTGTCATAAAACATGGTGAGGGGTCACTGGTCAGGGTAGGTAAATACTGTCATAAACATGGTGAGGTCACTGGTTTTGGATAGGGTAATACTGTCATGGTATGTGAGGTCACTGGTCAGGTAGGTAATACCCCATTAACATGAGATGTCACTGGTCAGGATAGGTAATACTGTCATAACATGTAAGTCACGGTCAGGTACGGTAATACTGTTCATAACACGTAGGTCACTGGTCAGAGGTAGTTAATACTGTCATTAACACGTAAGGTCACTGGTCAGCGGTAGGTAGATACTGTCATAACATGTTGAGGTCACTTGTCAGGGTACGTTTAATACTGTCATAACACGTAAGTCACTGGTCAGGGTAGGTAATTACTGTCATAAACATGTGAGGTCACTTGTCAGGGTAAGGTAATACTCGTCATAACACTTAAGGTCACTGGTCAGGGTAAGTAATACTGTCAAAATGATAGGTCATGGTAGGTAGGTAATTACTGTCATAACATGCTGAGGTCACTGTTCAGGTAGGATTATACTCCCATAAACATGTGGGTCACTGTCAGGATTAGGTAAATACTTTCATAACATGGAGGTCACTGGTCAGGTTAGGTATACTCCCATAACATGTGAGTCACTGCGTCAGATGGTAGGAATACTGTCATAACATGTGAGGTCACTGAGTCAGGGTAGGTAATACTCCCATAACATGTGAGGTCACTGGTCAGGGTAGGTAATACTCCCATAACATGAAAGGTCACTGGTCAAGGTAGGTAATACTCCATAACATGAGAGGTTACTGTCAGGGTAGGTAATACTCCCACAACATGATTAGGTCACTGGTCAGGGTAGGTAATACTCCCATAAACTATAGGTCACTGGTCAGGGTAGGTAAACATTGTCATAATATGTGAGGTCACTTGGTCAGGGGTAGGTAATAACTCCCATAACATGTGAGGTCACTGGTTCAGGGTAGTTTAATACTCCCATAACATGTGAGGTCACCTGGTCAGGATAGGTAATTACTGTCATAACATGTAGAGGTCACTGGTCAGGGTAGGTAATACTTCCCATAACATGAGAGGTCACCGGTCAGGGTAGTAATACTCCCACAACATGATAGTGTCCTGGTCAGGGTAGGTAATACTGTCATCAACATGTGAGGTCACTGGTTCAGAAAGGTAAGTACTCCCATCAAAATGAGAGGTCACCGTCAGGGTAGGTAATACTCCCAAACATTGATAGGTCCACTGGTCAGGGTAGGTTAATACTGTCATAACATGTGAGGTCACTGGTCAGGAAAGGTAATACTGTCATAACATGTGAGGTCACTGGTTAGGGTAGGTAATACTGTCATAACATGTGAGGTCACTGGTCAGGGTAGGTAATACTCCCATAACATGAGAGGTCACCGGTCAGGGTAGGTAATACTCCCACAACATGATAGGTCACTGGTCAGGGTAGGTAAAATTGTCATAATATGTGAGGTCACTGGTCAGGGTAGGTAATACTCCCATAACATGTGAGGTCACTGGTCAGGGTAGTTAATACTCCCATAACATGAGAGGTCACCGGTCAGGGTAGGTAATACTGTCATAACATGTGAGGTCACTGGTCAGGAAAGGTAATACTGTCATAACATGTGAGGTCACTGGTCAGGGTAGGTATACTCCATAACATGTGAGGTCACTGGTCAGGTAGGTAATACTGTCATAATGAGAGTCACTGGTCAGGTTAGGTAATACTCCATAACATGTGAGGTCACTGGTCAGGGTAGGGAATACTGTCATAAAATGTGAAGGTCACTGGTCAGAGGTAGGTAATACTCCATAACATGTGAGGTCACTGGTCAGGGTAGGTAATACTCCCATAACATGAAAGGTCACTGGTCAGGGTAGGTAATACTCCCATAACATGAGAGGTTACTGGTCAGGGTAGGTAATACTCCCACAACATGATAGGTCACTGGTCAGGGTAGGTAATACTCCCATAACATGATAGGTCACTTGTCAGGGTAGGTAATACTGTCATAACATGTGAGCGTCACTTGTCAGGGTAGGTAATACTGTCATAACATGTGAGGAGTCACTGGTTGGGTAGGGTAATATGTCCATGGTATGTTGAGGTCACTGGTCAGGGTAGGTAATAACCCCATAAATGAGATGTCACTGCGTCAGGATAGGTAATACTGTCATAACATGTAGGTCACTGTCAGGGAAGGTAATACTGTCATAACAGTAAGGTCACAGGTCAGGGTAGTAATACTGTCATAACACGTAAGAGTCACTGGTCAGGGTAGGTAATACTGTTCATAACATGGAGGTCACTTGTCAGGGTAGTTAATACTGTCATAACACTAAGGTCACTGGTCAGGGTACGGTAATACTTTCATAACATGTTGAGGTCACTTGTCGGCTAGGGTTAATACTGTCATAACACTTAAGGGTCACTGGCAGGGTAAGTTAATACTGTCATAACATGATAGGTCACTGGTCAGGGGTAGGTAATACTGTCCATAACATGTGAGGTCACTGGTCAGGGTAGGTTATACTCCAGCAACATGTGAGGTCACTGGTTCAGGATAGGTATAACTGTCATAACATGAGAGGTCACTGGTCTGGTTAGGTAATACTCCCATAACATGTGAGGTCACTTCGGTCCAGGGTAGGGAATACTGTCATAACATGTGAGGTCACTGGTCAGGGTAGGTAATACTCCCATAACATGGAGGTCACTGTCAGGGTAGTAATACTCCCATAACATGAAAGTCACTGGTCAGTAGGTAATACTGTCCATAACAATGAGAGGTTACTGGTCAGTGGTAGGGTAATACTCACCATAACATGATAGGTCACTGGTCAGGGTAGGTAATACTCCATAAACATGATGAGGTCACTGGTCAGGGTTAGGTAATATGCATAACATGTGAGGTCACTGGTTCAGGGTAGTTAATACTCCCATAAAATTGAGCGTCACATGGTTCAGCGGCTAGTTATTACGTCCATTAACATGTGAGGTCACTCGTGTCAGGGTAAGGTAACCCAAATGAGAGGTCACCTGTCAGTAAGTAAAACTCCACAGATAGGTCACTGGTCAGGGTAGGTAATACTGCCATGTGAGGATGCAAGGATCTATCAATAGAGGTCACCGGTCCAGGGTAGTAATTACTCCCACACATTATAGGTCACTTGTCAGGGTAGGTATTACTGTCATAACATGTTGAGGCACTGGTCGACGGTAAACTTTGAAGTAATCGAGTATGAACTGTCATAACATGTGAGGTCATCTCGTTCAGGGTATGGTTAATTACTCTCCATAACATTGAGCGTCAATGGTACAGGGTAGGTAATACTCCCAACATGATAGGTTCATGGTCAGTAATCGCGTAGAGTAAAAATGTCATAATATGTGAGGTATCACTCGGTCAGGGGTAGGTAATACTCCCACTAACATGATGAGGTTCACTGGTCAGGGTATTAATAACTCCATTAAACATGAGAGGTCACCGGCAGGGTAGGTAATACTTGTCATAACATGTGAGCGTCACTGGTCAGGAAAGTAATACTGTCATAAACATAGTGAGCAGTCATCTGGTATAGGGTATAGGTAAACTGTCCATTAACATAGTGACGGTCACTTGGTCCAGGGTCCAAATCTTAACGGTGGGATAAATACCTTCCCATTAAAATGAGAGGTTCACCGGTCAGGCGTAGGTAATACTAACCCAAACATGATAGGCATAACACTGCGTCACGGTAGAGGTAAATACTCGTACATAATGATGTGACCGGGTCACTGGTCAGGGAAGGTAATACTCCCATCAACATGTGAGCGTCACTGCGTCAGGGTAGTTAAACTCCAATCAACATGAGAGAAGTCACCGGCTCAGGGTAGGTAAACATACTTCATAACACTGAGGTCACTGGTCAGGAAAGGTAAATACTGTCATTAACATATTGAGAGGTCAACTGGTTAAGGCTAAGTCACATACTGTCTCATAACATGCTGAGGTCACTGCGTCGGTAAAGGTATACTTCCCCCCATCAACATGTCGACGGTCACTTGGTCAGGAAAGTAATACTTCCAACAAAAACATGTGAGAGTCACTCATGTCAAGGGTAAAGTAAACTGTCATAACATGTGAGGTCATTGGTCAGGGTTTACACGGTCAATCACCTCCAAATAAACATGCACGTGGACACTGGTCAGGGTAGGTTAATACGTCATAACATGTTGAGATCATAGTCAGGGTACGGTAATTAACACCACATAACCGTAGAGGTCAGTGGTCAGGGTGCAGGAAATACTGTTCAAATATGTAAAGGTCCACTGGTCAGGTTAAGGTTTAATACTGTTCATAACAAATTTTAGAGGTCCACTAGTCAGAGGATAGGTAACTACCCCAAAATAACATGTCGAGGTTCAAATTGGATCACGGTACAGGATAAATAACTCCATTAACATGAAGGTTCACTGGTCAGAGATATGTAAATACTCCAATAACTACTGAGAGCCAGTTTGACATGCCGTCCAGGGTAAGGTTAAATTACTCCCACAACATGATACGTGTCACCCTGGTCAGGATAGGTCAATTACTCCCCAAACATGATAGGTACACTGTCAGGTACGTAATACTCTATAATATGTGATAGTCACTGGTCAGGGTAGAATACATTGCATAATACATTGAGGTCGTCGAGTAAACTCCTATGGTCACTGAGGGTGTTAAATACTCCACATAACATGTGAGGATCACTGGTCAAGGACTAACTTAAATTACTGTCATAACATCTGAGCGTTCACTGGTCCAGGGTAGTAAATACTCCATAAAACATGGAGAGCCGTCACCCGGTCAGGCGTATTACATTACAGTGAACCTACCGAAAACCGATCATGTACGGTGCAATATAAATATCAGGCCGGTTTAGAGCAGGTCTGTTTGGAGAAGTTGAACGAATACGATCATCATGAATCCGGATTTAGATCCAATCGGAAGAATCGTTTTTTACATTAGTGGCATCGCACATGTATGCCTTATAGTTTCGTTTTAAAACCGACCGATACTTGATTGTTTAATTGAATCTTTTATTCACAAAAGAAGAGATCATACGTTTTAAAAAATGGATTACAGCAAACTTGACTTTTTACCGCTTTTAGTAAACGTAGTTTACTTAGTATTAGTTGCGGAGTATTCTTAGGGATTTCTTCGCCTGCAACACCTACATAGACTGGATCGCTCCAGTACGTCCTAAGAATTCAAATACACTTCAATCGATCTTAATACACGAGATCAGTCGATGCCGTCATTTTATGACATAGTTCATTTTCTAAAACAATAACATAGCTTAGGCTCTCTATCATACAGAATAATTTTAACGTTATCCGAACATAACCACAAATCATAAATAAAAAAAACGTCTTTGTGATATTGAATACCGAAAACTTTCTCTATAACCACTCTGCATTGTATTCTTACAGTAAACAAACCGCGTGCACATGGTAGACCTTCGTTAGATATCTAAACAATAGGCATGATGAAATAATTACACCACCATCTCGGGTATAATTACCGTGTACCTATAACCATTCATATCTGCATACATGCCCAAGGACATGGCATGCAACAGCTATGGTACAGTTACGTGTGTATTTCACGGTCGGTTGATCAGACCTCAATGTAACCTATCGGTGTCGCTCAGGTAAGGCCAGTTTTCAGAAGTGTATTTTAGTTACATTTGACTATTCCGATCTCAAAATCGGTCCGGTATTCGGAATTGGGAGGGATCGGTTTTAGGAAGTTTTATATACTATTAATAAAGAGGAATTCATTCCGTACATGACATCCATGTTCGGTTTCTAGAGGTGATCGGTTTTGAGAAGGTTTGGTTTTGGGAGGTTCCACTGTACTCCCCACTGGTCAGGGTAGGTAATACTGTCATAACATGTGAGGTCACTGGTCAGGGTAGGTAATACTGTCATAACATGTGAGGTCACTTGTCAGGGTAGGTAATACTGTCATAACATGTGAGGTCACTAGTCAGGGTAAGTAATACTGTCATAACATGTGAGGTCACTAGTCAGGGTAGGTAATACTATCATAACATGTGAGGTCACTGGTCAGGGTAGGTATTACTGTCATAACATATGAGGTCACTAGTCAGGGTAGGTAATACTGTCATAACATGTGAGGTCACTGGTCAGGGTAGGTAATACTGTCATAACATGTGAGGTCACTGGTCAGGGTAGGTAATACTGTCATAACATGTGAGGTCACTGGTCAGGGTAGGTAATACTGTCATAACATGTGAGGTCACTGGTCAGGGTAGGTAATACTGTCATAACATGTGAGGTCACTGGTCAGGATAGGTAATACTGTTATAACATGTGAGGTCACTGGTCAGGGTAGATAATACTGTCATAACATGTGAGGTCACTAGTCAGGGTAAGTAATACTGTCATAACATGTGAGGTCACTGGTCAGGTTAGGTAATACTGTCATAACATGTGAGGTCACTGGTCAGGGTAGGTATTACTGTCATAACATATGAGGTCACTAGTTAGGGTAGGTAATACTCCCATAACATGTGAGGTCACTAGTCAGGGTAGGTAATACTCCCATAACATGTCAGGTCACTGGTCAGGGTAGGTAATACTCCCACAACATGATAGGTCACTGGTCAGGGTAGGTAATACTCCCATAACATGATAGGTCACTGGTCAGGGTAGGTAATACCCCAATAACATATGAGGTCAGTGGTCAGGGTGGGTAATACTGTGATAATATGTAAGGTCACTGGTCAGGTTAGGTAATACTCCCATAACATGTGATATCACTGGTCAGGATAGGTAATACTCCCATAACATGTGAGGTCACTGGTCAGGGTAGGTAATACTCCCATAACATGTGAGGTCACTGGTCAGGATAGGTAATACTGTCATAACATGTGAGGTCACTGGTTAGGGTAGGTAATACTGTCATAACATGTGAGGTCACTAGTCAGGGTAGGTAATACCCCAATAACATGTGAGGTCACTGGTCAGGGTAGGTAATACTGTCATAACATATGAGGTCACTAGTCAGGGTAGGTAATACTGTCATAACATGTAAGGTCACTGGTCAGGGTAGATAATACTGTCATAACATGTGAGGTCACTAGTCAGGGTAGATAATACTGTCATAACATGTGAGGTCACTGGTCAGGTTAGGTAATACTGTCACCACATGTGAGGTCACTGGTCAGGGTAGGTAATACTGTCATATCATGTGAGGTCACTGATCAGGGTAGGTAATACTCCCACAACATGATAGGTCACTGGTCAGGATAGGTAATACTCCCATAACATGTGAGGTCACTAGTCATGGTAGATAATACTGTCATAACATGTGAGGTCACTAGTTAGGGTAGGTAATACTGTCATAACATGTGAGGTCACTAGTCATGGTAGATAATACTGTCATAACATGTGAGGTCACTGGTCAGGGTAGGTAATACTCCCATAACATGAGAGGTCACCGGTCAGGGTAGGTAATACTCCCATAACATGTGAGGTCACTGGTCAGGGTAGGTAATATTGTCATAACATGAGAGGTCACTGGTCAGGGTAGGTAATATTGTCATAACATGAGAGGTCACTGATCAGGTTAGGTAATACTCCCATAACATGAGAGGTCACTGGTCAGGGTAGGTAATACTCCCATAACATGAGATGTCACTGGTCAGGATAGGTAATATTGTCATAACATGTAAGGTCACTGGTCAGGGTAGGTAATACTGTTATAACATGTGAGGTCACTTGTCAGGGTAGGTAATACTCCAATAACATGTGAGGACACTGGTCAGGGTAGGTAATACTGTCATAACATGTGAGGTCACTAGTCAGGGTAGGTAATACCCCAATAACATGTGAGGTCAGTGGTCAGGGTGGGTAATACTGTCATAATATGTAAGGTCAATGGTCAGGGTAGGTTATACTCCCATAACATGTGATGTCACTGGTCAGGGTAGGTAATATTGTCATAACATTTGAGGTCATTGGTCTGGTTGGGTAATACTGTCATAACATGTGAGGTCACTGGTCAGGGTAGGTAATACTGTCATAACATGTGAGGTCACTGGTCAGGGAAGGTAATACTGTGATAACATATGAGGTCACTGGTCAGGGTAGGTAATACTGTCATAACATGAGGAGTCACTGGTCAGGGTAGGTAATATATGTATTTGATAGTAGAGACAGTTTACTTTGCAGAATAATAATTAAAGATATGATGTCATAAAGCTTTTTAAGATACTTGACTATAAGTCGTGGTGTCCTATTTTGATAATCTTTTTCCGTCGTCATGCCTCGTCCATTCTCTGTCGTAACTTGAGTAAATATGAGCCAAGCTTAATGAACCTTTTTATGTAAAGTAACGTTGGAAAGATCTCGGATGACTGTAATTTACGGAGTTATTGCACTTGGTACTAATAATTATTAATGGACCTTGTGAACATGATAACTTGAGTAAATATGCACCAAGCTGATTGAATCCTTAAACTTCGACTACCATTGAAAATATCTTGAACAAGTCTGAAAATCAGCGTGATTCGATCGTAACTTATGGAGTTATTGCTCACGGCACAAATAATAATTATTGAACCTTGTAAACACAATAACAGAAGTAAAGCTTAATGAAACTTTGTATGTAGGCCTATTTGATGGTTGTTCCTATTTTGTCAACAAAAGGCATCAGTTGGCTAGTAAATGACATAACTAATGTGATCAAATATCAGATGAGCCTTAAGACCCATGAGCCTCGTACGACCTTAGCCTCTAGTTACAGTATTCAGACTAAATGAAAACAAAAAATTCTGTCTTCATTGATAACTAATCTTTTTGATTGCTGTTTTGTAGGGAATGCCTATTGCCAGACTGAACCGAACCCCTGGTTGTATGGAGAGGCTGCCAAATCTGGTATCCAATAACATACATACAGTCTTATTCAAGGTTCCGGTAGGTCAATATTCAAATTTACCATGGTGATAAGGGACAGAAAATATACAATGTGTCTATTTCCTTGTTACAAGTGGTCATTATAATCTTTTATAAGGCACGAGGGGAAGTGAGAGGACGTCAAATGTTAATGATGCTATGAGTTTTAAACGCAAATTGAAATAGCATTTGAATTAATTCCTCTGTGTGAAGGATGAAATATTTATCAAATATCAATTTCACATTTGATTTTAGGTGTAAATGTATAAATGTTCCGTAGCAAATGGATGCTTGCATACTAATATTACATATCTTACATGAGATGGGAATTGCAAAATAATTATACTCTTATAATAAGAATTGAAAAAAAAAAAGATAATTTTCCTTAATTAAAATGTGTCTGTTGAAATTAGTACGGTATGTTGACTTTGAGGTGTAGTTTTCTGTGACATTAGTATGGTATGTTGACTTTGAGGTGTAGTTTTCTGTGACATTAGTTCGGTATGTTGACTTTGAGGTGTAGTTTTCCATGACATTAGTACTGTATGTTGACTTTGAGGTGTAGTTTTCTGTGACATTAGAACGGTATGTTGACTTTGAGGTGTAGTTTTCTGTGACATTAGTACGGTATGTTGACTTTGAGGTGTAGTTTTCTGTGACATTAGTACGGTATGTTGACTTTGAGGTGTAGTTTTCTGTGACATTAGTACGGTATGTTGACTTTGAGGTGTAGTTTTCTGTGACATTAGTACGGTATGTTGACTTTGAGGTGTAGTTTTCTGTGACATTAGTACGGTATGTTGACTTTGAGGTGTAGTTTTCTGTGACATTAGTACGGTATGTTGACTTTGAGGTGTAGTTTTCTGTGACATTAGTACGGTATGTTGACTTTGAGGTGTAGTTTTCTGTGACATTAGTACGGTATGTTGACTTTGAGGTGTAGTTTTCTGTGACATTAGTACGGTATGTTGACTTTGAGGTGTAGTTTTCTGTGACATTAGTACGGTATGTTGACTTTGAGGTGTAGTTTTCTGTGACATTAGTACGGTATGTTGACTTTGAGGTGTAGTTTTCTGTGACATTAGTACGGTATGTTGACTTTGATGTGTAGTTTTCTGTGGTATGTTGACTTTGAGGTGTAGTTTTCCATGACATTAGTACTGTATGTTGACTTTGAGGTGTAGTTTTCTGTGACATTAGTATGGTATGTTGACTTTGAGGTGTAGTTTTCTGTGACATTAGCACTGTATGTTGACTTTGAGGTGTAGTTTTCTGTGACATTAGTATGGTATGTTGACTTTGAGGTGTAGTTTTCTGTGACATTAGTACTGTATGTTGACTTTGAGGTGTAGTTTTCTGTGACATTAGTACGGTATGTTGACTTTGAGGTGTAGT
>SAYR01002266.1:202273-236757 GCA_004382745.1 Argopecten irradians irradians
CAAGTCCCAAAAAAGTACAAAAAAAGTACACAACATTTTTCATACTCTGTGAAAAATTCTAAGTCCAAAAAAAGTACAAAAAAAGTACTCTGAACATTTCTCAGTACTCTGCAAAATGACTAAGTCCCAGAAAAGTACAAAAAAAGTACTCTGCAGAATGTTTAAGTTCAGAAAAGTACAAAAAAAGTACTCTGCAAAATTTCAGAGTCCAAAAAAAGTACAAAAAAAGTACTCTGCAAAATTTCAGAGTCCAAAAAAGTACAAAAAAAGTACTCTGCCCTGATGGTGTGTCCGGAAAAAGTACTAAAAGAGCATGCTTTTTTTGTACTTTTTAGAAAAAGTACTAAAATATGTCACTAAAAGCATCATAAAAGCATGCTTTATTTCGGTATGGGATATAGGTCTCCAATTTTTTATAAAATGTCTGGGTTTATCTCCCTTTGGAATACATGAAATAATGCCTCGTCGTTGTGAGATAGATAAATTGAGCGAAAATGTACTGTCTTGCATAATTATGCTCTTTTAAGTCTCTTGATTTATGTCAGGATGGGAAGCAGACGGTACGCAGAAGATGGGACATGATCACCGAGGTTTTACTGTGTAACATACCAGGTCCATATGAACTGGAGGTATGTGTTCTTCAAATAGTATTTATATATTATAACTGAGTTCAACTTTATTGCTAATTCATTTAATGTCTTCTTCAAGACAAACATTTTTGACTTTCACATTATAACCGAGTTCAACTGTATTGCTAATATTCATGTAAAGAGAGAATTTCAAAAGAAAAACAGACTACATAATCTTTCAAAACCAGTCCTTGTCTAATCTGGGCCTCTCTATTCTGGCTTAATTAAGTTCCCCCAACGGAATGGGGAACTGATTGTGTTTGCTTCGTTTATATTCTTCTTCTTCTTCTTCTTCTGCTTCTGGTTCTTCTTTTTCCACTCCTCCATTTTCTAGAGAATTATAAAGCGGATCACCAAAAAATTTCCGAGGTCATTTCTGGTGACCTGCAGATGTGTCAACCAGTTTCATTTTTTCCGACCGGCATCCAAGATAGCCGCCACATCCATTCATTGTTCAGACTTGAACTGCTTATAGATATTTAACTACAAGTCCGATTTGCCTAGAATAGGTTTCAATATGTAGTTTAAATCAGATTTATATTTTTAAAGTGAAAAATACAATAATTATCAGTAAAAAAAACTAATTTTGTGACTGTTTCAAATTTTCTAAAACCAGTAAGAGTTATCTCCCTGTATTCATTGATTAGCATGGATCCGTTTTAGGTCCAAGTTCATTTTTGTTATATAGCATAATGTTTCTAGAGACAAAACTATTTTGAGGTCATTTTTGGTGACCTGCAGATGTGCAACTTTTGCAGATGGGGAACCAAGATGGCCACCATAGCATGCAATTGGTCAAAATTGAACAAAAAGGAACATGGTTTAGAACACCAATCTTCATCTTCATCTTCTGCAAAAGGAAAATTTATTTACCAGAAAAACTATGTCACATCATCATTTAGGGGAGGTAACTCTTGTCAAATTAGGCTCTGTGGAGATTGGGGGAACTTTATGTGACGGCACCTGTCACAATTAGATCTTGTTGTTCGGTGTGTTTTCCTACAAAATCCTAGTAATTCAAACCTGTACATTATTTAAACCGATCCATGTCCGCCACATCTTCTGGTACTGATGGCATACTAATACTATACTGCACTACATTTTATCTGCAAACAACAAAACATATAAACATCATATATATTTCAATTAATCACAGGATTTTATAGAAGCTTTTGAGTGAAATTTAATATCACCTGTGCCAAAGAAATCATTTGTCAAAAACACATTTGCAGTAAAATTACGTTTATATTTCAGGAAGTGATTTTAACTTATAACTCGAGATATTCAGATCGATGGGACTTTAAAACACTTCATCAGTTCTTCTCAAATGTGAGTATAACGTTAATAGAAATTGAGTAACATTTTTTGTGGTAACAGGTATATTGTAACCATAACAATGGTGAAAATCACCTAATATTACTAATATACATTGTATATATATACATGTATTTGTATTTAAACTTTAACAATGAGGATCATGCTTTCAGATCAGTTTTCTTCACAGGAATCTGCATCAACCTCATTAAATTGAAAAAAAATATGCATGGTAAATGCACTTAGCATTAAATTATTTTTTAAACATCTGAAAATAATCCCATCTGAATTCTAACTGTAAATGCAGATCTGTAATCATTTGTTTTGTGGTCTCTGTTTACAGGAAATTGAGCAAGAAGAGAGAGATCATTTTTTTAACAAAACGTTGAAAGACATGGTGACGTTAGCCCTGAACCTACCAAATCTATGTACTCAGGTAAGAGGCAATTATTATAGAGTAAATCACAGTTATAACAGACCTCAGGGGACCAACAATATTACCTCGTTATAAGTGTAATTTGTAATAATACATATTGCAAACATGTTAGAAGAACCTAGATGGAGATTGAAAAGTACCATGTTATAAAAACTATTCAATCACAACAAGTTCAAGTTTTCATGAAATTTCTTACCCCTGAAGTACGATAAATCTGGGACTTTTTTATTGTTACTTGTGACATCACACAAGTAATGTCACATGATACTTTTTGTAGGTAATTCGCTCATATTAACCAACAAAAAGTCAATTATTGTTTTGTTATATGAAACAATACATGGATAAGGTTTTGCTATTTGGAACAATTTTGAAGCAAGGACTGCGCAATGACTATAATCAAACGAAAAAAAATTCACTCACGTATCCCCAGTAGGTACTTTTAGTACTTCTGCTGTACTTCTTCACAATATAACTTTCAAGCATAAAGCTTTATTTAAAATGTGTTAAAACATATTTTCTAATACTACCTCACTGTTGTCTGCCATGTTGGATTTGACTATTGCCCGATGATCGGCAATGCTCTATTTTGATTAGTCAAAAAAGGGGAAGAGACAGGGAATTCCCTGTGTCTATTTTTAGCAAAGTTACCGGATTTGCAATGTCAACCTCTGAACAGGTGTTCATCGGTCTCAGTTTGACATTGCATTTTGTCAAGACCTGTCGAGCGGTCTAGACCAATCAGAAAATGTAAAAACTCACAGTCATATAAAAAAACAATTATGTCACATGATATTTTAACTTATTAACAACTCTTAACAGTTCCATCAATCATAGATACTTTATGTTATAAAGATACATTTTTATAAGCAGTTGTTATGAACATGATTTTTTTTCTGTAATGATAATAGAGAAATACCCATTTATTTTCGCCACTCGCAAATCTAGTTATTTGTACCCAAAAATAGGATATTTGATTTTCGCCTCTTCATATTTTCACTGATGAAGAACAATTGTTTATAGTAAAACCGTGAACTATGACAGATTTTCGCTTCTTCATATTTTCACCAATGAAGAACAATTGTTTATAGTAAAACCGTGAACTATGACAAATATAAGGGTTCTGTCTCTGGTAAGTGTTACATCTCGTTTCGTAGTGTTGATGTATTGTAGCAGAGGTGTGATTGACACTGTATCGACAGTATAATTACTGACAGTATAATTACAGCGTATAAACAGCATGGGAAATTATATAAAAAATTTTTTATAATATGTCTAATGTTCAGATTGGTCACGGGTGAACCAGCATACTTCTAGTTTATGCAGCAATGAAAACATTTAGCTAGTTTTATTTGTTTTCAGACTGTTCACAAGTAGATTGACTACGTATACTGTATACATGTTTACTATTATGAGACATCACCTACTACAAGAATACTCCTACTTACTAATATTCACCTGTATATTTCACCAAGCTATGTTATGGCAAAAATAGCAAAAATTAGACACTGGCAAAAAAACCTGTTATACGGTAATTAGATTCTCTCTTGTTAGTTAAAATCTATTTAAGTTGTTTTACATTGTTTGAATTTCAGCCCATTCCTCTCTTGAAGAAAGGGAAAAGTCGTAGTGTCACCTTCAGTCAACAACAGCTTGCATGTCTCCTCGCAAACGCTTTCTTTTGTACCTTCCCTCGCAGAAATGCTAGACAGAAAAGCTCTGAGTATAGCAACTACCCTTCTATAAATTTTAACAGGTATGGATATCTGTTATTGAATTGTGAAGATTACTTCAGTTTGATTGGACTTGATAGCAAATACTCAACACTTTCTCAGCAGAAAAATATACTGAGGATTCCGCTTATCTGCGTAGGATATTTTCCAGAAGAAATATGTAGATAACCAGAGTATTTGTATAGGCAGAAATGGCATTTTACATCCCCTTTGACCCATGCATACATGTTAATAGAGAAATAGTTTTGTAAGAATCATATTTTTGATATGAAATGTAGAGATTGTAATTATATAAATATACCAAATCCAATGTTGACATCTTTGTAAAAGTGACGACTTCATTGCAAGATACAAACTGTTTATGTATAAAGAAATTCATAGCTAGTATGTAATGGAATAAAGCCAAATAGCCTCTGGGTCTCTTGTATACCATTTGTACAATTCTATTTGTATCTGTATGAATTAGAATGTCACTTTACAGTTTGTTTGACGGTCATCCCACCCCTGTGAAAATAGAGAAGATGAGGTGTATAATGAATTACTTTCGGCGGGTTACTACCACAGGTAGGTGTCTAGTCTTCTGTTACTACCACAGGTAGGTGTCTGGTCTTGTGTTACTACCACAGGTAGGTGTCTGGTCTTGTGTTATTACCACAGGTAGGTGTCTGGTCTTGTGTTACTACCACAGGTAAGTGTCTGGTCTACTGTTACTACCACAGGTAGGTGTCTGGTCTTGTGTTACTACCACAGGTAAGTGTCTGGTTTTGTGTTACTACCACAGGTAAGTGTCTGGTCTTGTGTTACTACCACAGGTAGGTGTCTGGTCGTCTGTTACTACCACAGGTAGGTGTCTGGTCTTCTGTTACTACCACAGGTAGGCGTCTGGTCTTCTGTTACTACCACAGGTAGGTGTCTGGTCTTGTGTTACTACCACAGGTAGGTGTCTGGTCTTGTGTTACTACCACAGGTTGGTGTCTGGTCTTGTGTTACTACCACAGGTAGGTGTCTGGTCTTGTGTTACTACCACAGGTAGGTGTCTGGTCTTGTGTTACTACCACAGGTAGGTGTCTGGTCTTGTGTTACTACCACAGGTAGGTGTCTGGTCTTCTGTTACTACCACAGGTAGGTGTCTGGTCTTCTGTTACTACCACAGGTAGGTGTCTGGTCTTGTGTTACTACCACAGGTAGGTGTCTGGTCTTGTGTTACTACCACAGGTTGGTGTCTGGTCTTCTGTTACTACCACAGATAGGTGTCTGGTCTTCTGTTTTTACCACAGGTAGGTGTCTGGTCTTGTGTTACTACCACAGGTAAGTGTCTGGTCTTGTGTTACTACCACAGGTAGGTGTCTGGTCGTCTGTTACTACCACAGGTAGGTGTCTGGTCTTTTGTTACTACCACAGGTAGGTGTCTGGTCTTCTATTACTACCACAGGTAGGTGTCTGGTCTTGTGTTACTACCACAGGTAGGTGTCTGGTCTTCTGTTACTACCACAGTTAGGTGTCTGGTCTTGTGTTACTACCACAGGTAGGTGTCTGGTCTTCTGTTACTACCACAGGTAGGTGTCTGGTCTTGTGTTACTACCACAGGTAGGTGTCTGGTCTTGTGTTACTACCACAGGTAGGTGTCTAGTCTTCTGTTACTACCACAGGTAGGTGTCTGGTCTTGTGTTACTACCACAGGTAGGCGTCTGGTCTTCTGTTACTACCACAGGTAGGTGTCTGATCTTCTGTTCCTACCACAGGTAGGCGTCTGGTCTTCTGTTACTACCACAGTTAAGTGTCTGGTCTTCTGTTACTACCACTGGTAGGTGTCTGATCGTCTGTTACTACCACAGGTGGGTGTCTGGTCTTCTGTTATTACCACAGGTAAGTGTTTGGTCTACTGTTACTACCACAGGTAGGTGTTTGGTCTTCTGTTACTACCACAGGTAGGTGTCTGGTCTTGTGTTACTACCACAGGTAGGTGTCTGGTCTTGTGTTACTACCACAGGTAGGTGTCTGGTCTTGTGTTACTACCACAAGTAGGTGTCTGGTCTTCTGTTACTACCACAGGTAGATGTCTGGTCTTCTGTTACTACCACAGGTAGGTGTCTGGTCTACTGGTACTACCACAGGTAGGTGTCTGGTCTTGTGTTACTACCACAGGTAAGTGTCTGGTCTACTGTTACTTCCACAGGTAGGTGTCTGGTCTTCTGTTACTACCACAGGTAGGTGACTGGTCTTCTGTTACTACCACAGTTAGGTGTCTGGTCTTCTGTTACTACCACAGGTAGGTGTCTGGTCTTCTGTTACTACCACAGGTAGGTGTCTGGTCGTCTGTTACTACCACAGGTAGGTGTCTGGTCGTCTGTTAATACCACAGGTAGGTGTCTGGTCTTGTGTTACTACCACAGGTTGATGTCTGGTCTTGTGTTACTACCACAGGTAGGTGTCTGGTCTTGTGTTACTACCATAGGTAGGTGTCTGATCTTCTGTTACTACCACACGTAGGTGTCTGGTCTTATGTTACTACCACAGGTAGGTGTCTGGTCTTGTGTTACTACCACAGGTAGGTGTCTGGTCTTGTGTTACTACCACAGGTAGGTGTATGGTCTTCTGTTACTACCACAGGTAGGTGTCTGGTCTTCTGTTACTACCACAGGTAGGTATCTGGTCTTGTGTTACTACCACAGGTAGGTGTCTGGTCTTGTGTTACTACCACAGGTAGGTGTCTGGTCTTGTGTTACTACCACAGGTAGGTGTCTGGTCTTGTGTTACTACCACAGGTAGGTGTCTGGTCTTGTGTTACTACCACAGGTAGGTGTCTGGTCTTGTGTTACTACCACAGGTAGGTGTCTGGTCTTGTGTTACTACCACAGGTAGGTGTCTGGTCTTGTGTTACTACCACAGGTAGGTGTCTGGTCTTGTGTTACTACCACAGGTAGGTGTCTGGTCTTGTGTTACTACCACAGGTAGGTGTCTGGTCTTGTGTTACTACCACAGGTAGGTGTCTGGTCTTGTGTTACTACCACAGGTAGGTGTCTGGTCTTGTGTTACTACCACAGGTAGGTGTCTGGTCTTGTGTTACTACCACAGGTAGGTGTCTGGTCTTGTGTTACTACCACAGGTAGGTGTCTGGTCTTGTGTTACTACCACAGGTAGGTGTCTGGTCTTGTGTTACTACCACAGGTAGGTGTCTGGTCTTGTGTTACTACCACAGGTAGGTGTCTGGTCTTGTGTTACTACCACAGGTAGGTGTCTGGTCTTGTGTTACTACCACAGGTAGGTGTCTGGTCTTGTGTTACTACCACAGGTAGGTGTCTGGTCTTGTGTTACTACCACAGGTAGGTGTCTGGTCTTGTGTTACTACCACAGGTAGGTGTCTGGTCTTGTGTTACTACCACAGGTAGGTGTCTGGTCTTGTGTTACTACCACAGGTAGGTGTCTGGTCTTGTGTTACTACCACAGGTTGGTGTCTGGTCTTGTGTTACTACCACAGGTAGGTGTCTGGTCTTCTATTACTACCACAGGTGGGTGTCTGGTCTTCTGTTACTACCACAGGTAGGTGTCTGGTCTTCTGTTACTACCACAGGTAGGTGTCTGGTCGTCTGTTAATACCACAGGTAGGTGTCTGGTCTTCTGTTACTACCACAAGTAGGTGTCTGGTCTTCTGTTACTACCACAGGTAGGTGTCTGGTCTTGTGTTGCTACCACAGGTAGGTGTCTGGTCTTCTGTTTTTACCACAGGTAGGTGTCTGGTCTTCTCTTTCGTTACACAGTTGGTGTTTGGAAAAATGTTCTAACATATGAAAGATATTATTATACCACATTTCAACTGAACTGTTGACTGTTCTGCAAACTTTGGCAGGCACTTTCCTGCTGACATCATTTAAAAGGTAGAATACCACTTTGGCTAGTGTTCAGATGTAGTGGGTTTAACCCCAGTCTGACAGCTGTATTTACCCCAATAAAATACCCACATTGTGGTATAAAGATTTTGTATATCTTTGAGGATGATATCTTTTGAGAAAGGAGGGAGGGGTGTAGCTTGACTGGACTGGATTGATCATCAGCAACCAGGAAGTTCAACTGGGAGAGCATCTGGCTAGTGTTCAAAGGTCTCAAACACCCACCTGGCCGCTACCTTTTCTTCTCTCCTCAAACATAAGACCACAATTGAGTTATGACCTATAGGTTAAGGGAAAAATATGCAATATCATAATTATAAACTTGATTATAAGTTCAAAAGGGATTATATTTCCAAAATCTCTCCTTCTGTGTTGTAAGTTTGAATCTCATGTGGGGGAATTGCCAAGTACTGACCTCTGGTTGAGGTTTTTCTCCAGGGTCCAGTTTCACAAACATTCCTTAACATAAATTTCCTCACAGAAAAGCATAACATAAGTTAAGGAAACTATCTTAAGTTAAGGAACCTTCCTTAAAATCTGTAATGTTTTCTTAAGTTAAGGAACCTTCCTTAAAATCTGTAATGTTTTCCTATGGAGAATTTTAAGTTCAGGGATCCTTTAAGTTTAAGGAATGATCATGAAACCAGGCCCAGGTACGTACTTTGTCTGTCCTCCACCTATATATCTGTCTTTAATTGAGCCAGGCCCAGGTACTTCATCTGTTCTCCACCTATATATCTGTCTTTAATTGAACCAGGCCCAGGTACTTCATCTGTTCTCCACCTATATATCTGTCTTTAATTGAACCAGGCCCAGGTACTTCATCTGTTCTCCACCTATATATCTGTCTTTAATTGAACCAGGCCCAGGTACTTCATCTGTTCTCCACCTATATACCTGCCCTGTCTTTAATTGACCCTGGTTGTTAATATGACTTTAAAGTAATCAAACCAAAATAAATAAGGTCAAAAGCATCAAAACCTTGATAGACATGTGTTTATTGCACTTATGGCACATTCATTGTCAACTTGTGTTTCTTTTCAATAAGTCTAGGACTTGCAAATTTTCTTTTTAATTATAACTCTTGCATAAATCATATGGAAACAACTTGAATACTGTTCAATAAATTTTTTTTTTTTTTTGATAAACAGGATATGATTATCTATGAAACTACTTGTTACAGTTCCAACGGGCACAGTGACGTTTGTTAGACAGACTGTAGATAAGTGTCCAGAATGGAAGAAACTGGACACATCTCTCCGGGGTCTACATGTGTCAGCAGAGGGGACCATAGAGGATGATGGGATAGGCATGCTACAGGTATAACGGCTGATAACACAACAGGGATACTGTGGAAATTAAAGGAATATTCAATGGAGTTATAGATTTTTAAAGTAGAGATTTTGATTGATAAACTTTTGGTTGGAGGTGGATGTTATGGTGATAATTACAGGATTAAGTGTAGATTTCTGTAATTGTTTGAAATATGAAATGTAAAGTATTATTAAATGATTTGCCAGTATGTTGTGCTGAAAATTGAACTTACTTTTAAAGAGATTTGATAGTATTAAGATTTTGTTGTAGGTGGACTTTGCCAACAAGTACTTGGGAGGGGGAGTGCTAGGGCAGGGCTGTGTTCAGGAGGAAATCCGCTTTCTTATCTGCCCAGAAATGATCATTTCTCGTCTCATAACAGAGTGTCTTGAAACAAATGAGTGCCTAATTATGAAAGGTATGTAATAGAACTTGGCGACCTGAAAAGATAGGTCATTAGTCTGCTAACCCTGCCGACATTATTAGGCTTTGTTTTTTGTCTAAAATATTGACGAACAAAAGTTAAATAAAAAAAAACAAAAACTTTATGCTAATAATATAGGCAGGTTTAGCGGACTAATAGGTCATAGGTCAAAGGACTTTACTGCTGACCCAGTGACCCTGGACAGAAAGGTCATAGGTCCCGTACGGAGACATATAGTTTGTACTTGTTATTAGTGCTATACAATATGTGTCTTGTATTTCATTTTTAAATCGACTCTATTCAGCTTATAATGCATGAGTTCTCAAACAATGCCAATTCAAAATATCTGTTGATAGGTTGTGAGCGATTCAGTGACTATGATGGTTACGCCAAAACATTCCGGTGGAAAAGTAACTACGATGATGCTACCCCAAGGTAGGTACCTGGTAACTTATCTTTATCACAATGACTGAGATTGGTTACTGGATAAAACTTCAAAAAATGTTTAAAAAACGTTATTAAAAAAACTGCTTGTGTCTTCATATTTGCTACTATCTGAAATAATCCAGATGTGGAGGGTCTGGAAAACTCACAATCTGGATGGAAATGTGAAAAGGAATTCACTAATAACTTAGTAAATGGAATTGGTCAGTCCAATCTGGACGATTTGGACTGGTGATACCTGTGTCATGATTATCACGGGTTCACTGTTATATGACCTCAAAGTATAATTATAGAAGACTTTAAAAGTAATGAGCGTTAAGAACAGATGATAGAGCTTTACCCCATTTGTCTGTATCAGTTCAGTTCAGTTCTTTATTACTTATATGTACATACATGTTAACAGAGATGGCTGGGGACGAAGATGTACTGATGTTGTGGCAATAGATGCTCTGATCTTTCATGGCTACCCCCGCCAATTCAAGTCAGGCTGTGTCATCAGAGAACTTGACAAGGTGATGTAACACTCCCTATAGATAAAAATATTGTCAGCTATTGTAGTTTAAACATGCTAATAATTGACAACTTAGTGTAATACCCTCAACAGATAACAACAGCTATTATAGTTTTATCATGTTCAGAATTGACAATGTAGTGTAATGCCCTCAACAGATAACAACAGCTATTATAGTTTTATCGTGTTCAGAATTGACAATGTAGTGTAATGCCCTCAATAGATAACAATGTAGTGTAATACCCTCAATAGATAACAACCTAGTGTAATACCCTCAACAGATAACAACAGCTATTATAGTTTTATCATGTTCAGAATTGACAATGTAGTGTAATGCCCTCAATAGATAACAATGTAGTGTAATACCCTCAATAGATAACAACATAGTGTAATACCCTCAATAGATAACAATGTAGCGTAATACCCTCAATAGATAACAATGTAGTGTAATACCCTCAATAGATAACAATGTAGTGTAATACCCTCAATAGATAACAATGTAGTGTAATACCCTCAATAGATAACAATGTAGTGTAATACCCTCAATAGATAACAATGTAGTGTAATACCCTCAATAGGTAACAACATAGTGTAATACCCTCAATAGATAACAATGTAGTGTAATACCTAGGGCTGCTGATTGTCTAACATGTGGCGATCCGATCCGAATTAGGATTCAGGGTTGACGATTCACAGATCGGACCACGAATCACCAGTTAGATACAAGCAAAAGATTCAATTGCAGTAAAACTGTTTTTATTGATAAATTAATAGTGGTCTTATATATTGATAAATGTTTGATTGATAATAAAACCAATTTTAGCAGTTTTACATTCCTTATCATTAAGCAATAGAGTTACAGGTGAAGTACAGTAGGATTCAGTCACTGTAACTGTAAAAAAATCAAATCATTTGAATTTTGAAATAACGTCATCTCAAAAATACTACTGCACATCAATTACGGCATGAATCAAAGTCAAACCATCTGTGAACAGGTACACTGTATATACATTATCATGGTAAGTCATAAATCACCATATCAAAACATTTCATTTTTACTTTTATTTTGGTCAAATACAGAAAAACATTGAAATTAAGAAAAAAAAAAATTAAAATCTATAAGAGTAGTTACAATTTACTTTGGTTCTAGGCCTATAGCTTTTATTTCTAATCAGGTGATTTATGATTTTGACTCATAATTAGCCTACCTTTCGTTTTTGACATGGGGTTCACATCTACAGTACTCAGTTGCCTAATATAATATATTTGTATTTTTACATATTTCCGACCCGTAATGAAAACGAAATCGATAATAATCTTTTACATCTCTAGAAGTCAATAATTATGTTTTATCATTATTATTTTATAAAGAATTCACAACATTGCATCGAAGTGTGGGTACGAAAATAACTTGTTGCTAGCTTTACTTCACGCAGCTCATGTGTACTTCCGGTCTACTTCAAAGTGAAAACATCGATGATATTCAGACTTTAGTGTACATTCCTTTACATTTTTGAGCTATGACAGCATTAAAGAAGGTACTATTTTTTTGCTTTTGAAAGATCGCGATCCACAAATATCAGGAGTAACGAATATTCGTATCCGATCTTTCTCAATAATTCGTGAATACTCGAGTACTCGGATACTCGTTACAGCCCTAGTAATACCCTCAATAGATAACAGTGTAGTGTAATACCCTCAATAGATAACAATGTAGTGTAATACCCTCAATAGATAACAATGTAGTGTAATACCCTCAATAGATAACAATGTAGTGTAATACCCTCAATAGATAACAACATAGTGTAATACCCTCAATAGATAACAACATAGTGTAATACCCTCAATAGATAACAATGTAGTGTAATATCCTCAATAGATAACAACATAGTGCAATACCCTCAATAGATAACAATGTAGTGTAATACCCTCAATAGATAACAATGAAATGTAATACCCTCAATAGATAAAAATGTAGTGTAATACCCTCAATAGATAACAATGTAGTGTAATACCCTCAGTAGATAACAATCTAGTGTAATATCCTCAATAGATAACAATGTAGTGTAATACCCTCAATAGATAACAACCTAGTGTAATACCCTCAATAGATAACAATGTAGTGTAATATCCTCAATAGATAACAAGGTAGTGCAATACCCTCAATAGATAACAATGTAGTGTAATACCCTCAATAGATAACAATGTAGTGTAATACCCTCAATAGATAACAATGTAGTGTAATACCCTCAATAGATAACAATGTAGTGTAATACCCTCAATAGATAACAACCTAGTGTAATACCCTCAATAGATAACAATGTAGTGTAATACCCTCAATAGATAACAATGTAGTGTAATACCCTCAATAGATAACAATGTAGTGTAATACCCTCAATAGATAACAATGTAGTGTAATACCCTCAATAGATAACAATGTAGTGTAATACCCTCAATAGATAACAATGTAGTGTAATACCCTCAATAGATAACAATGTAGTGTAATACCCTCAATAGATAACAATGTAGTGTAATACCCTCAATAGATAACAATGTAGTGTAATACCCTCAATAGATAACAATGTAGTGTAATACCCTCAATAGATAACAATGTAGTGTAATACCCTCAATAGATAACAATGTAGTGTAATACCCTCAATAGATAACAATGTAGTGTAATACCCTCAATAGATAACAATGTAGTGTAATACCCTCAATAGATAACAATGTAGTGTAATACCCTCAATAGATAACAATGTAGTGTAATACCCTCAATAGATAACAATGTAGTGTAATACCCTCAATAGATAACAATGTAGTGTAATACCCTCAATAGATAACAATGTAGTGTAATACCCTCAATAGATAACAATGTAGTGTAATACCCTCAATAGATAACAATGTAGTGTAATACCCTCAATAGATAACAATGTAGTGTAATACCCTCAATAGATAACAATGTAGTGTAATACCCTCAATAGATAACAAGGTAGTGCAATACCCTCAATAGATAACAATGTAGTGTAATACCCTCAATAGATAACAATGTAGTGTAATACCCTCAATAGATAACAACCTAGTGTAATATCCTCAATAGATAACAATGTAGTGTAATACCCTCAATAGATAACAATGTAGTGTAATACTCTCAATAGATAACAACCTAGTGTAATACCCTCAATAGATAACAATGTAGTGTAATACCCTCAATAGATAACAATGTAGTGTAATACCCTCAATAGATAACAATGTAGTGTAATACCCTCAATAGATAACAATGTAGTGTAATACCCTCAATAGATAACAACATAGTGTAATGCCCTCAATAGATAATAATGTAGTGTAATACCCTCAATAGATAACAACCTAGTGTAATATCCTCAATAGATAACAATGTAGTGTAATACCCTCAATAGATAACAATGTAGTGTAATACCCTCGATAGATAATAATGTAGTGTAATACCCTCAATAGATAACAATGTAGTGTAATACCCTCAATAGATAACAATGTAGTGTAATATCCTCAATAGATAACAACCTAGTGTAATACCCTCAATAGATAACAACAGCTATTATAGTTTTATCATGTTCAGAATTGACAATGTAGTGTAATACCCTCAATAGATAACAATGTAGTGTAATGCCCTCAATAGATAACAATGTAGTGTAATACCCTCAATAGATAACAATGTAGTGAAATACCCTCAATAGATAACAACCTAGTGTAATACCTTCAATAGATAACAATGTAGTGTAATATCCTCAATAGATAACAATGTAGTGTAATACCCTCAATAGATAACAACATAGTGTAATACCCTCAATAGATAACAACATAGTGAAATACCCTCAATAGATAACAATGTAGTGTAATACCCTCAATAGATAACAATGTAGTGTAATATCCTCAATAGATAACAATGTAGTGTAATACCCTCAATAGATAACAACAAAGTGTAATACCCTCAATAGATAACAATGTAGTGTAATACCCTCAATAGATAACAACATAGTGTAATACCCTCAATAGATAACAATGTAGTGTAAAACCCTCAATAGATAACAATGTAGTGTAATACCCTCAATAGATAACAACCTAGTGTAATACCCTCAATAGATAACAATGTAGTGTAATACCCCCAGATAAAAACATTATCATAACTTTCACAGTTTCAAGGTGCAGTGTCTTGACAGGGTAGCGTGATTCTTTTAATAAAATTGTGTTATGAAAACTATCATAATCATATTAACATACTTGAGTTTGATAAATGGAGTCGAAGGAGGGATTACTGATGTAATGGTGACAGATACTTAAAGTACAATAATCTCTGAGTCCTTTGTTGTAGTTCACTAACTTCAACTAAATATATACAAACAATTTTCAGAATGTTGTTAACTGAATTGATTGACTAGATCATCAATTGTTTATCTCCTTTCGCATAATACTTACCTGCTACTACATAAGGCTTAAACCACTTCTTGCTATATACATGATGGTAATGAAAAAATGATTACTCCCCTTGGTCTACAATGACTGGTCCCTCCATGCATGTGCATACCAACCTTTTATTCAGCGGCCATTGCAGCTTATTCGGATTTCAATTCCTATCTGAAGATTCGATTGACCAGAGGATATCACAAAACTAACTTGATGGCGTGTTATTTTTCAGGCCTATTGCGGCTTCATGCAGCCCCATGTTAAGGAAGCCAAGCACTTGTCAGCTGTCTGTACCGGGAATTGGGGCTGTGGTGCCTTCGGAGGGGACAAACAACTCAAAGGTCAACTACACACATCCCCTCATCCAAATAGCTTTAAATATTCTGTATTAATTGTTACCATCATAACTAAGTATTGACGTCAACGAAAGCAAAATGTAGAGTTTAAACAGCTTATTGGAGATATAATGTATTTTATCGCACCTCGGACAGAAATGTCCCCAAATGATTGGCGGAGAGCCGTCACATGGTGACCCCCTATCACTTTATAGGGGGTCAGTAAATTTTATTATGGTGCAATATGGCGGCTGTCGCCCTCGCTTCAAAATTTTAACACATTCTCTTCAACTAAATATACCATTTCTTTATCGTAAAAATATATTTTACTTATTATTTTTTTATGTAAAATTCATTTAAAATCGTTTTAATACTTCAAGTTAAATGAAACAAATTTTTTAAATACGAGTTGCTTCCCCTACGCCAGTTTGAAAGTTGATGACGCGGTGAAAGTCAAACGTAAGAATTCAAGCGTTTTCTTGACTGCGACCATAAACAAATGGAGGGGTTCGTATCTTTAGAATCTCATCAACCCTCCACTCTACAGCTAATTTATCGGCATTGCTTTAAGAATTAACTCAGCAGGAATGCAAGAGATGATCATGAGTCTGCCTATAAAATGTTGGATTGATTTTGTGTCACTTTGTTTGTGATGCTTTCAATATACAACCATTCTGATGTCGCATTGAGGTAGGCCTATTGTGCACTAGAATGTCGAATTATTGTTGATTTATGAATTACTCCAGTATTGTTCTTCAGGTTCCTTATATAGTAATTTGCAGTTTCTGGAAAGAAATACATACATGTAAATAAATACGTAGCCTACTGTAGGCCAATAATTTAAAAATGCGGCGAATGTTTTATACTTCGCCAGCATGGTTCAGGTTTATATCGGATTCTTGAGAAAAAACAAATAGGAAACAAAGATCTAATGAACAAATAAATGGTCCTCGATGCAATAAATTCGTTATATAGTCAGTTACTGACCCCCTATAAGGCATAGAGGGCCAGTAAGAAGTATAGAGGCTCGTCCTCGCCCTGCCCCCTATAAATCTTACTGACCCTCTATGCCTTTATAGGGGGTCAGTAACTGACTATATAACTAATAATGAATCACTGAAAATTATTATAACTACCGTTAAATGCTTTGTTTTTTTTGAATACAGATATTTTAACTTGAATCTTTTCAACCCAATAAAATAAATTATTTTCAGATTTGTTTGCGCTGATAAATTGAAATGAGAGTAATGTCAAGGTGAAGAACAAAAATTGATGATGTGATTGATGTTATTTTTCAGCTCTTATTCAGCTGATTGCAGCGGCACAGCCAAACGTGATCTTTGTTACTTTACGTTTTGATGACAAAATCTACGAGATGATTTATATCGGGATCATGACTAACCAAAAGTCAACCCTCTGGGATAGGTAAGTAACAAGTCAACCAATAGAAAGGTCAAAAGTAACAGCCTATAGGAAAAGGTAACAAAGTCCAGCTCTATAGAAAGGTAACAAAGTCAGCTCTATAGGAATAGTAACGGGTAACAATAGGTCAGTCAGCTCTATATAGAATAGGTAACAAAGTCAAGCCTAAGGAAAACCTAAGCAGGTAAAAAAGTCACCCTATAGGAAAAAGGTAACAAAGTCAGCCAAAATAGATAACAAAGTCACTCCTATAGGAAAAAACGTAGCGAGGTAACAAAGTCAACCCTATAGAATAAGGTAACAAAGTCAACCTATAGGAAAAGGTAACAAAAAAGTCAACCCTTACTAGGAAATAGTAACAAAGTCAACCCTATAGGGAAAAGGTACAAAGTCAACCCTATAGAAAAAGGTAAACAAAAGTCAACCCTATTAGGAATAGTAACAAATCAACTCCTATAGGAAAAGATAACAAAGTCAACCCTATAGAAGGTAACAAAGTCAACCCTATAGGAAATAGGGTAACAAAGTAACCTATAGAGGTTAACAAAGTCAAACCCTATAGCGAAAAGTACAAAGTCAGCCCTATAGGAAAACGTAACAAAGTCAAGCCTTAGGAAAAGTAACAAAGTCACCTTAGAATAGGTACAAAAGTCAACATAGAATCAGATAACAAAGTCAGCCTATAGGAAAGGGTAAAAAGTAACCGATAGGAAAAGTGTAACAAAGTCACCCTATAGAATAGGTAACACAAATTCAAACCTATAGGAAAAGGTAACAAAGTCACCCTATAGATATAAGAGTAACAAATTCAAACATAGAAAAGTAAACAAAGTCAACCCTTTAGGAAAAGTAACAAAGTAACCTATAGGAAAAATAGTAACATATAACCCATAATAGGTAGTAACAAATCCAACCCTATAGAAAAAAACAAATGTCAACCACCCTATGAGAAGTTTAACCAAAGTCCACTCTAGAGAAAGTAAACAAAGTCAACCTTGAAGGAAAATGATAAAGGTAACAAAGTCAACCCTATAGGGAATAGGTAAACAAAGTCAAACCCCATAGGAAAAAAAAATGTTAACAAAGTCAACCCATTATATCGAGAATACAGGTAACAAGAGTACTCTATTACTGAGTAAATCAAAGTCAAACCAAAAAATAGAAAATTAACCCTATAGGAAAAGGTTACCAAAGTCAACTCCTATAGGAAAAGGAACAAATCAACCCTAAGAATAGGTAACAAAGTCATACCGTTATAGGAATAGACAAGCATAGAAAATGTAACAAAGCAACCCCATAAGAAATAGTACAAAAATCAACCCCATAGGGAAAAGTAACCAATCACCCTATAGAGGATGGAAAAAGTAACAAACAGCTCTATAGGATAGGTAAACAAAAGGTTTCCACTTAGAAAGACCATATAGGAATGAGTAACAAAATCAACCCTATAGGAAAAGTAACAAGTAAACCTATGGAAAAGCATCAACCCTATAGGAATAGGAAACAAAGTCAAACCCTATAGGAAAAAGGGTAAACAAAAGTAGCTCTAGAACAAAAGTAACTATAAGACAAAGCAAAACCCTATAGGAAATGTAACAAAGTCAGACCCTATAGGAAAAGGTAACCCAAAGTCAACCCTATAGGAAAGGTAACAAAAGTCAAGCCTGGTAACAAGTCGAGGCCCGTGAGACAAAAAGCGCCTCTACTACCGTATTACTCCGAGGTGAGGGCTCCACACCCAAAGGCTACTATCCTGGTAGGCAATGGATCACCCTCGCGATGGGCTTCGCATACCATCATTTCGATCATGCCGAATACGTGCAGATGTACCTGCTATGAGAAATCTTGCACGTGTCGATCGTGACAGCGCTCCAAAACATCTACCGCCTATTGGTCCGCACCAACAGAACTTCGTGGTATACAGTCACCATTAGGAAAAGGTAAACCAAAGTAGATGTTGGATTTTAGTTTTATATCCTCTATCCTTTCCTGTTGGTGATTAGGGGTAGTGGTTTAGTGATATTAACAAAGTCATCTTTGTAAGATTTTAGTTTTCATATTCTATCTTTTGTTTGATTTTAGTTTATTATTCCCATCTTTGTTGGATTTAGTTTTTATATTGCTTTTTTTGTGTGGATTAGTTTTATATTCTATTTACAATTAAGGACTGGCAATACCAATTCTAGTGAATTTTTCAACGGCTTGTTTTAAACAAAACAGCTTCAAGATAAATTGATCCCCACATAGCCCAGTAATCTCTTTAATAGTGTAGGCGCAGTGATGATTTTTAAGCTGAAGGAATTTTCATACAAAGTAAAATCCATGTTTATTACGCGAACTATGAAGTCTGTTATCTTCTCTCCCAATCATATGTGGTCCAAAATTATATTGAAACAACACTTTCATTTTTACCTAATTAACCATGCTAAATTACGTATCTTTGGGAGTAGATTCCCGGAACCTGTAGTTTCTTACAAGATATATCCATTTCCATCACTAATACAGAAAGCGTCGCTCCCTATTTGGAGAAAAGTGGCTGCTGTAAATTCTATTACTAGTATTTACAATGCTTATATTCTCTTTATGTGCGTCAACAATCGAACCAAATGTATGCCAACCCAAAGAAAACCTCCCTAATATCATGCACCTAAATTTTACATACGAGTGGTTTTACTAGATACCCCAACACGAACAGAACCGGTCACGACATCGCCTAATTTAGTAGAATATAAAATAAATTCATGGTCAAAATAATGTAGTTTTTTTGGCCAATTGCCGTAGTCTTACCTACATTGCAAGAGAAGAAATCTCACTCTCCAATGAACAACCTTCTACATTCTTGTCAAAAAACTCATTATGCTATAATGTAGGGACATTGTTAGGATGCGTTGGCTTGCTGCTTCAAATTCACAATATTAAAATCTAGAGCTCTAAATTTTTATTTCCATAACCCAGTTGCCGAGTGGTCTAAGATGACTCCAAATTGCCACAAGCCCTCCACCTCCTGGCGTCACTAGTTCGAATCCCATGTGGGGCATTGCCAGCGTCTGACCACTGCGTCAGTGGTTTTTCTCTGGGTACTCCTCAACCAACAAACCTTGCACGTCCTTACATGTACCCTGGCTATTAAATAGGGCCGTAAACTAATTAAAACGAAAAAAAAGTCATAACAATAATTGCCATGTTAGTTTTGATTTTTCTTGCAATGTTAACGCAAATTTAAGTATGTTGTGGGTTTAATGGTAGCCTTTAAATGCGCTATTAAGCAACCAGGGACCATGATACACATATGGTAAGGACGTTCCAGATTAAACCCTCTGGATGTTTCTAACAAACTCCCCCTCGTCCGAAAATGAAGCGGCCCCTAACATCGCAATTGTTATGTTAGACTTCGATAAAACACAGAACCTCACCAGTTTTATGTGTTAACAGCTTTGGAACTGTCAAAGTCTTTACACTGAGCTGGCAAACGGAGTAAAATAGCAGCCAAATTTCTATTATTTGAGATATCTAATATCGCTTTGATCGTATTCAAATCCGTTATATTCCAAGGATATTTTGACTACATTTAATGTCAGGAAAGATCTGACACAACAAACTCTTAGTTCCAGCCCCTTAATAGCCGACAAATATCAAATTTCCCACTCGGTTAAACCAAGTTCAATCATTCACTATAAGCTTATAACAGGAAAGAAATATAATTGGCTTTGTTCCGTTGTGCATGAGCCAGTAAACTAAGTACGTTTATACAACAGGTGATTGATCAATAGTCTAATATTCAGTTTAGAGTATAATGAACGCCTTATGATAACTCTCAAAAGTGTATTAGGATTTATCCCTATGCATAGATCTATCTTAATTTATGTGGAAAGGCACAATTTCAACAGGATATTACCCAAAGTAACAATAAATTCACTCACTTCATTTCAATCTTATATCTAGGTTTAAATTAGGTGAATTAATCCCAAAGTCCGAAACTCCATATAAGTAGATATTTTTCATGAGACAGGTGAAAAAGTAATTAGAAACGAAAGCTAAAGTAAACAACTATTCCCCAATCGTATCTTGATTTCTACATGGCGATAGAATCTAAGACGAGAGCGAAATAGAGTCCAGATCTCCATGAGAAAGACAGACAGCGTAATGAGTGCATGATATGAGCATTCACCATTAGGTAAAATACGTATATATAATCTCCTCAAGAGAGAACGTCAACGAGCGCGCTAACATATTATACAGTGTGTTAAAAGAGTATTATCTCGCAAATATTGGTCGATACACATACAGATCCAGCTACCTCAGTCTCTTAATTCCCGCTTGTTTAGTATAATATAAAAGAATCATGTGTTCTATATCTGAGTCGCCATCCAAAAGCATCCCAACCGCTGGAGTAACAGAGAGGAAAAAAGATAAAGTATCTATGGATATGATTATCATAGGATACAGCCTACATTATATAATCAATATACACGCATACAAAAAAACCAGCATGGCTCTCTACAAATACGTTAATTAAGTGTGTCTATTTAAGACACGAGTCATATCAAGAGATGCACTAGTAGGAGTCTCCTTAGTGGCCCTTTTAATAGAGTTATACATTAATTTTTGCACGGGATGTGTCACGGTTACTTGACATAAGTTTGACCCTTATCAAGAAATAATTAATAAACCAAAGTGGTAACCAACATGTCCAGAGTACGAAACTCAGATAGTCTATAGTAGAATAGATACTATAACTACATCAAGACTTTACCCTATATAAATAGTGTGATCAAAGTGATGGAGTCATAACAAGTGTCTCAAGAGCACGCGCTTAAATATATATTGAGAGTATGTACTCACATGCGACTAGATGTCTAACGACACGAGAATAGTAGAACTATCGAGTCTCTCTGTTATATAGTGAAAAATGGTAACAATCGCAATTACTACTGAGTATGGCATAAATATATGTACAAGCCTCACCATATAGTCTAACAGACACCTCGCGTGAGTATTAGCGATATAACACAGGTATCAAATAAGTTCTACACAGTGTGATACTCTCTATCGATACAGGAAAAAATATACTGGTTATATCCTCAGAGAAATTGTCGATACCCTATAGGAAATGGTAACCTCCCAGAGTGGTCACCTCCTCTTAGGAATAAGTAAGTCAGCGCGTACAATCACAGATAATAGTCGCATGTCTGCACTTTGAGTGCACGTATACACAACACAGAGTTACAAGATTACAATATCCTTTGATAATGAAAAAGGGTTTAATCAAATGAATGAGTAGCTCACTAATGCATCTTAAATATAGCAGCCACACTATATTATAAATGAGTATAGCTGTCATCCCACCCTCCTTTATGGATATTAGACTATAAAATAGTTATTCATGTATAACAAGAGTATCAAATCCACCACGTATTAATTGTGACAAAAATTATTCAAACAAGATATGTAAAAGCGATCAAACACACACATACACTGCGAAATTATTACTCACAGTGTAAGAGAAAAATTATATTTCTTCACTCGTGAAATATCTTATCCGTTTTATGTTAAGCACCATACGCAGCGCATCATTAATCTCTTGTGAATTCATAGAGAGACAAATGGTAGCTCCATCATGTAAATAAGAATCTCACTATCTAATATGAGGTATTCATATCGAGAATTCTCTCTCCAAGAGATTGTTATCTCATATCATCTCACACCGTGCTTAATTCAATTATATATCTAAGAAACAGCGAACCGAAGGAGTAAAATAGAGTTCTGATACTGAAGTATTCGTATCAGACATAATAAGTGCATGAATTTATGTTATTTACATCGACACATAGCACATAACCAGAGAGAGAAAAAATAGCGCGTAAACACTCTCCTATTGTATCGTAGACACTAGAATTCCCCACACTCACATATGTAGAACAAATAATCTATCTATAGTCTCAATTACATTGGTCACAATCTATAACACTGGAATTAATAACCTGGGTAATATTGTACTCTAACAAGTGATCGATAAATATTCATGATAGACTCACAAGCACCTGTAATAAGTGAGATATTAATTTAAAGAGTCACTACGATACAATCCCGTCAACAGACTCAGTAGTTTTAAATGGCCATGAAATATAGGTAGATACATCACCCAAAGTTGCCTCGAGAAACACCCACTATTATGGAAAAGTAAGTTATTGAGTAGAATATCAACAAAGTTAACCACTATTGTATATATTGAGTGAGTCACATTAGTCCTGTTAACTCATACTATGACTCTCTAACCTTTAATACATATGATGAGAGTTTTGAATTAACGAGGTCAGTTCATTCACTCTGCAGACAAACACACACTAACTTCGTTCAACGCGTCTTGTCACAGCCAACATGGTCACGGCATTATCATGAAATTCAGGGTATAACATCATAGATCAGCACTCTTACTCGTTGTGCCAGTGTTCAGCTTGAATAACCATTATACACATTAACTTAGTTAAAGATCAGAAGTTGTGTGTCATATTACGTATTCCACACAGACGCATATAAACGGTAGGCACAGACTTTAGTCTACGCCTGTGCTTAATCTATGTCCACTGATGAGGTAGAGCTAAAGCTTAGGAGTACAAATTAGAGAGGCGACAATCAGACCGAGACCTCTGATTTATTAATAAAAACAACATTGGTTTACATCAAAAGTCAGCATTCTCTTATGTTAATGCGTACAAGTAAGCGCGTAACACAGACGATCCGAACGACCACTATATGCGAGGTAAAATTTAACAAAGTCAGAGCCCGCATATATAGCTAAAGTTAGTTAACATATAAAAGTATCAGCATCTTAATAGAAATAGGGCAAAAACCATGATAACTGTCAAGTCGTCCGTATAAAGTTATACGTAACAAAGGTACAAGTACTCACCAATTACGTCTCTATATAATATTATAATATATAATCGGATCTAGATCATTGTGTATGAACAATTCTACGATACTGGGTTGATATGTTTGCTTGACTTAGCAATTTTGTCATATTTACTTAGACACATCGTCAAATTATATAACGGTAATACTCTACCTAAAAAGGTTAATATACTTCCTTATTTAGAGACAAAAATTGTGTGTTTATTCAAAGTCCAACTTCACCTTAGCGGTATCATATAATCAGGTAAGTTAGAGTATTGCACCAAAAAATGTCCTAATAGCCTCTCTGTAGATTGTTATTACATATACTCTGGAAACTGTGATGAACACCACTATAGCTTAAAAAGATACTATACGAGAGAAGTGATAATATAGGTGACTCAATATGAAAATTCATCAGACGCTGGTTCCATAGGTAAACAAAAGCGTTACCTAACCCCCCTATATATGGAAATTGAGTCCAGTTCTGTTGATGCGGCTGAGATAGCTAATGGTTAAGCGCCTTCAGTGGTGCGGAGTGGTTTACACCACAGATGTTGAATGAACGTCACCGTATGTGGAGGAAGAGAGGTTATTGTGTAAATTAAAAAGGGAGACGCTCAGCACAATCAATAGTATACATACAGCATATTTATAATTAGCTCTAAGTTAATATACACATAAAAGATAGTGCAAAAAGTTTCGGTCACCCACCTCTAACGTCCAACGCCAATCATGCTCGAATCGAATTCATTTTGGGTAAACCAAAGTTCTCTTCTGAAGGCATTTATTGTGTAAGGATAATAGCCAAACTAAAGTCGATCATCATTATGTAGAGTGGTATGAATAACACTATGCGTAATAACAAAGACTCAATACACAAATCTCTAACTAGCGCGTAGAGCGCGTATAACAGATGATAAATACGCTACATACCGTGTGACGACAGTAGACTCGTATTTAGCTGTGAAATGAGTACGAACAGTAACAAAGACTGGCCAGCTCCGTCTAATATAAGACTATTAGTATGTCCACAGACTCAGTCATCATCTAGAAAATAACACAACAAAATCATGTGACCAACAGTTGTATGAATGCAGCCTATACTAGACGAGCGAGTACATACATTTAGTACATATGCGAGTAAATGACATTATTGATAATCTGTAACAATGAGAATTGCTATAAGTACCTCATAAGATAGTCAGCCTGTGCTGCATAATGTATAAGAATCTCATAAGGGATATACTCAAAAGTCACTAGTCTCTATCTATTGCGATAACAGCTGATAACAAATGTTCGTTCAATACTATTGAAAGTGACAAGATACACAGTGTAAGCCCTAACAAGATCCATAATTTACCATACATATGGTTCGATATCTCTGAGACACCAATGTTCAGCTCACTACTTAAATATTATGAATAGGAAAAAGTATAGAGCAATAAGATATAGAGCTCACACTCCATCTAATTAAGAGAATAAGTCTATATACATAGGACATCGTCAGTACTTCCTATAAGTTGAAAAAATGGCATATGCCCTCACAAATACAAACCAGCTATAATCAGTTAACTTGAAGTCAACAAGAAGGTCAACTCCTATAGTGATACAGATCTTATCCTCTGAAGTGGTCATTGGTCGTCAATTGCTAGAATAGTGCTCCATAGACAGAGAATATTATTTGAATATATGTGTACAACACAACAATAAGCCTCTGAGTTCACAAGTATATCTAGTGGAATTAAAAGATAAAGTCTTAAATACAAAGTTATAAATAGTCTATCTATAGCGTGCAGAAATATACCAGAGACAGGTGTGACTCACATAACTGAGTTAGACCACACAGCCTCCCCACATATTGAATTATATACATAGGATATACCATGCTCTCGAGTACATTAGAGTACTCAAACTCCTCTATTAGGGACTAACCGATACTAAACTAATTATCAAGTGTCAACCACCTCTACGATTAACCCAATCCCTCTCAAGATATGACGTTCGAATAAGATAAATACTGACTCCGAAGCATTGAGCATCTCGAATAGTCCAGCCAAGTGACAAGACAGTCCAATAGTTCTAATTCAAATCCGACCATCACGGATATATGATCAATAAATCGCCAAGAACCAAGCATAGGAAATAGGTAAGTCATCTACTGATATTATCCATACTTATTAGCATGAAGCGAGACTGTATATGATATATAGCCCGACATTAATATAGAATAGTTATAATATTTCACGCTCATGAATGCTCGCATATTTAGACAATAAGTATAGGAGTCTCTCAGTGTAATATTTCTATGCTCCATAGAGTAGATGAAGGAAGAGTGAGGTAATGAACAAACCCGGTGCAAGACTCAAGAATGCAACACTGACGCATAATAATTGAGTGTAGAAGCTCTATCCTCGTATACTAGAGACTACTCACTGTTGATTAAAAGCAATAACTCCTCAATATACAACTCCGTGAGTCACGACAAAGGTAACCAAAGTCCAATCCCTATAGCGAAAAGGTTAACATATGCCAACCTATAGGAAAAAGGTAAACCAAAGTCAACCCTAATGAGTTAGGAAGTGGTGTACTCAGGTTCGTCAGGCACAAGCTCAACCACCCACTGATATAAAGAATACACACTGACCAGCGCTCAAAATTCAGCATACGTCTATATACCACATATAACTATCATATAGAGTAAAGTACTTTTATACGCGATTAATCCTCCACAATAATTTCAGCTAACACTAGGGCATGAAATATTAACCTAGCGGTGCTTAACCAAAGGTTCCAATCCAATAATTTAGTATAACATAAGGTATGACACAACAAACAGTACAGCCCCAATAATCGCTAATATATTAAGCAAAAACTTAAAAGATGAGAACCCAAGTTTCAACCCAATAATTCAATTATCAAAGGTAACCAAAGTCAGCCCTTTAGGAAAAAATGAATATAAAACCTGTTTCAGGAAACAATTGGTAAACACTCCCACTCAATAATACATCCTTGATCAGGTATAACTATATAGGGTAATAAAGTCAACCCCTATATTGAGTGAAGTGACCGGTAACCAATATGTCAACACCACAATAAGAGTAAAGAAGGTAAATTAAAACAAAACTCAACTCTTGAATAGGAAAAGGCAATAAAACCATGATATTTTCTATTATCTCCGCTAATATTATTAGAGAAACTCCAGATGATATGAAGTCCTTAACCACTAGTCAATTACCCCTTTTTTTAGGGAAAACTAGGTTAACAAAGTCTTAACCTCATATTTTTATCTGTACTGAGGAAATTTATTACTATCGACTTCAATAAAAATTGGTTTATTATCAAAAATCACTATGATTTTGCACTTGATCTCCTTTTATATTCCTAGAGAAATAATTTACATAAATGTAGATAACACGAAGTCTGAAACACACCAAAAATATGCGTTGGCAAAAACCCCATAAGTTATAATCCTACGTTTTCGTTCCCTATTATTAGACAATTAATAGATAAACATGCGGGTAGCTTATCTTTAAATACTCAGGTTAGAAAACTAACACTTCAACCCATGATTTCATGTCATAGGATAGGTAACAAATATGTACCAACCCATTATTCAATTTTCGAGGAATACAAAGAATGGAACCGACCTCCTTTATAAGCATTTCAAATATAACAAATAATTATGAACACTTAAATGAGAATAAGCTAAATTAAACCGAGCATATTTTAACTGCGAAACGCTTTTTCGTTGAAAATCTTTGAGAAACGATCGAAAACTAGCCACAAATACAGAATGTTTTTTTTTGACTTTTTTGTTGCTCAAATCCATCAATTTTTCAAATTTTTATACTATATAAAAATAACTATTGTATTTTGAATATTGGTAACAAAAGCATTAGATATATTCTCTTCCTTCATTAATAGTGATACAGATATACTATTGCCCGATTAAGATCCATACAGATCCGCAGACCCCGAGATATATGCCATTTAATGACGGAATAAAATTTTAAGATTTTTGACACTTTTTGAGCCGTTGTACCATATATGTTCCTTACAGCCATTAAATAGCAGGAAAAGCATAGTTTGAACACGCCAAGATGTTACATTGAAACAACAAAATACGTACGGAAGTAACATAGATTAAACAATGAGTACAACCCTATATACAGACAGATAAAAGCGTGCATATTTAGACGATATATAAATTTTGTTCAAGGATGCGCTCATCTACAAAAATTAAATGCCTATAGCGAAAATATTTCGGTAACCAAAGTCAACCCCTATAGGAAAAGTAGGGTAACAAAGTGCAACCCTTATAGAAATAGGTAAACAAATCAACCCTATAGAGGAAAATGGTAAACAAAAGCAGCCCTAAGAAAAACAGTAACAAAGTCAACCCTATAGGAAAAGGTAACAAAGTCAGCCCTATAGGAAAAGGTAACAAAGTCAACCCTATAGGATAGGTAACAAAGTCAACCCTATAGGAAAAGATAACAAAGTCAACCCTATAGGAAAAGGTAACAAAGTCAACCCTATAGGAAAAGGTAACAAAGTCAACCCTATAGGAATAGGTAACAAAGTCAACCCTATAGGAAAAGGTAACAAAGTCAACCATATAGGAATAGGTAACAAAGTCAGCCCTATAGGAATAGGTAAGTGTTTTTATTTTTGGGTTGATCTGAAATCCAAGATGGCTGCCAAAGTCGCCATCTTGAAAACACATTTTAAACTTCTCAATTTCTACTGGTGCGATTTAGCTGAAACTTGCCTGAAAATTTGTATGCTGTAGATACACTTGTTTTTTTTACCTGGTGATTTGTGTGCTAAAGATATAATGTTTACTTTAAAGCCCAGTCCAACTGGCGTTTAGGAAGATTTGCGAATGCATTGCGCACAAATTTGGCTCATATTTACTGAACATACGCAATGTTCGTAAATCGTACTTGTTTCTGTCGCCCAACATTTGCACACGTCTGCACTTATCCGCAATGGCGTGTTTTTCCGTTCCCAGGATTTTTGAACTGCACAAAATTTTGATTGCAGAAATCATTTGCATTAGATACACCATTCATACGCAATATATACTAAATACATGCGTATCATATGCGCTGTATATCCTTTGTTATTTGTTGATATCCGCAACTGACAGTGTTTTGCGGCTCTATAGCGAACTGGGACAGTGTGTAAAACGAATATATAGCGTACCTATCACGTTGACATCAGGAATTAAAATAATATGTAGGGAATGCATATTGAGTTCAGTGTTTGTATTGCGTCTGTTTTGCATTTGATTTTGAGAATAATTTGTGAATGTATAACAAACGTGTTGCTTAAACCAAAACCACTGAATAAATACGGCAAAATTCGACATATTTGTCTATTATTTCCAGTTTGTCGAGAAGTACAGGTGTAATAATGGGTCATCGACAATAATACCAATGCAACATAACAATGGTATCCAACAACATATCAATCAAATTGTTCAAGTCATGAAATTGTTTCAAAGACAGAAAAGAAAAAGTTGTCTGCTTTGATTTGAATTTTAACTGGACTGGACCTTCTTTGTATCTGGAGGAGGTAGGATGAAAGTTGCGGCTTGCTTTCCTTTGTTGCAGCTGTGTTGTTATGAAAAGCAATACTGAAAGGCCGGAGCACGCTTCTTTTACCACCGTAATTCAGATGGCCAATATGCACAATACAACCGTTCTTTCCACTGCATTTGCGTAATGCATTATTGAAAGATTTGTAATATTTTCGTAACAATCGCAATACTTCCGATCTGTTTCCACAATATATGCCTTATATATTCGTAATTGTTTGTTATGTATCCACATTGTTGGATAATCTTACTGATTGTACCCCTCACGGGATAGCATCCGATATTGCATTTGCTTTTATTCGTGAAATATCCACCTGTGTTCATTGTAAATTCGCAGAATGATATTAATATATTCTTAATTTATACTTGAAAATTTGTAAACTTTAGCCAATTTTGTTGCCGATGACAACGAACGGCCAAAATTGATTAACTAAATTCATCCGTAATTAATCCGCTCTTCAGTGGGACTGGGCCTTTAACTGGTGATTTGTATGCTATAGATATGTTTGTTTTACCTTGTGATTTGTATGCTATTGATACAATATTTGTTTTACTTGGTGATTTGTATGCTATGGATACAATGTTTGTTTTACCTTGTGATTTGTATGCTATAGATATGTTTGTTTTACCTGCTGATTTATATGCTATGGATACAATATTTGTTTTACCTGGTAATTTGTATGCTATAGATACAATATTTGCTTTACCTGCTGATTTGTATGCTATAGATACAACATTTGTTTTACTTAGTGATTTGTATGCTATAGGTACACTTTTTTGTTTTACTTGGTGATTTGTATGCTATAAATACAATGTTTGTTTTACCTGGTAATTTGTATGCTATTGATACAATATTTGTTTTACTTAGTGATTTGTATGCTATGGATACAATGTTTGTTTTACCTGGTAATTTGTATACTATAAATACAATGTTTGTTTTACCTGCTTTGGCTGCCATCTTAGATTTTAGATCAACCCTGGTGTTTGTATACTATAGATACAATATTTGTTTTACCTGCTGATTTGTATACTATAGATACAATATTTGTTTTACCTGGTAATTTGTATACTATAAATACAATATTTGTTTTACCTGGTAATTTGTATGCTATAGATACAATATTTGCTTTACCTGCTGATTTGTATGCTATGGATACAATATTTGTTTTACCTGGTAATTTGTATGCTATAGATACAATATTTGCTTTACCTGCTGATTTATATGCTATGGATACAATATTTGTTTTACCTGGTAATTTGTATGCTATAGATACAATATTTGCTTTACCTGCTGATTTGTATGCTATAGATACAACATTTGTTTTACCCGGTGATTTGTATGCTATAGGTACACTTTTTTGTTTTCCACCTAACAGGTAATATTTTGATGCTGATAGAACAGTATGAAAGGAATGTGGTGAACAATTATAAGAAAAAGCATGTCTCCTTGTATGAGTATATTACTCAAGTGTTCGACGGGAGCCTGGAAAACACAGACTCCGAACCTGAATCCCCTGCTGATTTCTCACAGAGCAGCCAGGAAGGTATCAATGCTGCGATGGTTCACAGCAAGGCAAATGAGAGCCTCAACTTCTAATTATCTTTACAAATATTCCTGGATAGCAATAGAAAATGGTGCAAATGAAACCTTATTGTCTGTGGTAAAACCAAGATCTAATGACTGAATGATGAACAATGAAATAGACAGTGTTGCTGGACCTTCCCTGCTTAGAATTGCTCTTTAATCTGGAAAAAAATGATCATACTTTATTTATTTGAAAAGAATTTTAAATACAAATAAAAATAATATTTGATGGTCAGCATGGAAATGTACAAGGGATTTTTCTGTGGAGCTGGACAGAGAAAAATTCCACATGGCCTGGCTGGTGACCCTGATCTTTCATGTCAAACTTGAGAATCAGAGGATGATTACCTAGGAAACTCAACTGCTATTATGACCTAAGTCCTCCTGTGGGGTATACTGGTACTTTTTGGAATTAACTGGTAATTACGAAACCAATAATAAGAAGATAAGTTACATTGTGTTTTATTTATAAACCAACACTTTGTGAATTGTTTCACGTAATGGCTGTACATATGTCTGGTTGTTTCGTTTTGTTCTTTAAATTCCAGACATTATTATAATGCCTGATTTTGTTTATTTTTTGTTAAGTCTTTAAACACTGCTTGGACATATACTGCTTTAAAACATCAATATTCTCCTTATAATCATGTTTATTGTCAAATGACTGACTGCTATAATAATTTTATCTAACTCAAAAGATTTAAACTGTTTTTCAAACAAACATTTATTTTGTTTTATTTCCGACACGATAAAAGATGAATAAAATTTGCAATATACAATTAATGACCATCAACACATGATTTGCATCAGTTCTCAAACCGTAATACATGATTAAATGCTCACAGATTTGTTTTTTTTAGGTCAGCTGTTCATAGGTCATGGTGACCTATTGCAATAGTCTTTTGTCTGTCATCGTGCGCCGTCAACATGCAACGTGCGTAAACATTTCCTTGTGAACGAGATAACTTGAGTATATCTAAACTGAGCTTAATGAAATTTTGTATGTAGACCTAACATTGGAAAGATCTTGTATGATATTGAAAATCAGCTTGAATCGACATTTATTTACGAAATTATTGCCCTTTGTACTAATAATTATTTTTTGACCTTGTGAACATGATAACTTGAGTAAATATGAACCGAACTTAATGAAACTTTGTATGTAGACTTAACATTGGAAAGATCTCGGATGAGTTCAAAAATCAGCATGATTCGCCGGTAATCTACGGAGTTATTGCCCTTTGCACTAATTATTATTATTGGACCTTTTGAATATGATAACTTGAGTAGATATGCACTCAGCTTCATGAAACTTTGTATTTAGATTATAATCGGAACGATCTTAGACAAGTTTGAAAATCAGCATGATTAGATTGTAACTTACAGAGTTTTTGCCCTTTCAAATTAAAATTATTGAACCTTGTGAACATGATAACTTGAGTAAATATGCACCGAGCTTAATGAAACTTTGTATGTTAACTAACATTGGAAAGAACTCCAACGAGTTCGAAAATCAGCTTGATTCGACTCAAACTTAATTACGGAGTTATTGCCCTTTGCAATAATAATTATTGAACTTTGTAAACACGATAATGTTAGTTAATATGCCCCAAGCTTAATGAATATTTGTATGTAGACCTATTAGATCTATGTTCCTGTTTCATGAACAAATGACATCTGTTGGCTAGTAAATGACATAACTAATTTGTATAAAATATTAGGTGACTGTTAAAGCCCATGGGCCTCTTGTCTATTATTGTTTGTGTGTGTGTGTATGTAGCATGTTTCTCCATCATGTAGAGCACATGCTGTATCACAGAATTCCTGAAGTATTGTCAGGTCTGGTTCATTAAAATGTTTGCTGTGAGTGTGGTAATGTGTCCAGACCACTACAGTAACCAAGGATACCTAGGTAATCAGTGGAAACAAAATGTAAAATATCGGTGGAACAATACAATGATGCCCCATTGCAAAACTAGAAAAGAAATCTTTGTGATTTTAATTTATTCTTGAATATGAAACCCAAATTTGTATGATTGATAATTATGAATTATTATGGCATTTTATTGTAATTGTTAACCAGTTATATATGTATTACCTGGTTTCTGTTAATGATGTATCATAAGTATGTAATGTCGCTGTTCCAATACTAGGGAGATTGTGGAGGGGATGGTCACATGGTTCAGATGAGGGGGTGGGGGTTCAGGTGAAGGAAGAGGGTGGGGGTTTATGTGAGGGGAGGAGTGATAGATTTGTGAGTGAGGGGATATGGAGTGACAGATTTGTGTTGTGTTCATTGATACTCTAACTTCACATCACTACTATGGCAAATTTACATTATTGTATCAAAGTGAAGTTTAATGCTTAATCGGAGTACATTTCTGACAAATTACATCCAAGTATTTATACTTGCCAAGTTGGTTTTTAACTGATTTAGATCTCTGTGCTCCCTGGAGTGTATGTAATTCAGTAACTGTAGTCGAGATATTCAGTATCTGTTGATGTTGTTATGATCGTATCAAAACATTCACAGGTAATGAATTTGAAAATGTGCTCATATTGATGCTGGGCATGATAGATTTAAGTTTATGGAATGTGTACATTTAAATGTTTTTAGAAGTGTGTGACAATACACAGTAGTTGCTGAATTGTACCATTCAACATGACAATATTTTGTAATAAAATATAATCACATTGATTTTGTATTAGTGTTACTTTTAATTAATGCTTTGTTTGACTTTTAAATGGAATACTAAAGACAACAGAAATAACACTGTTTTGATTGTATACACTTTGTGAATGGGTTCTAGTTGGATATTCAAACCATTTGATACAAGTTCACCATGCATCTTTTCAGCCCTCTCTGGATAGAAAATCCATACTGTGTGTGCTTAGCAGGTTGATCAGTCGAAGTCTGACTTCAGACTCTATACATTAGTATAAAGTTGGTATTAGTACGCTAAGTATGTACAAATGCTCCAAATGTTAGAGGATACTGGTAAGTACTTTAACCATTATAGGTATCCAGTCACTGATATTAAGCAGATTCATCCCTACAGTTCAGTCAAACTTAACGAGCTGTTTGTTCGTTAGAGAATTAAAAATGTGAAGATTTACCAGTGAGATAAGTTTCAGAAGCATTTTCAGACAGCTGTATACTGTCATTAAAACAAGAGGCCCAGAGGGCCTGTATCGCTCACCTGGTTTGTAATGCCAAGTAATGTTCTGAATACAGGCTCATTGTTTCTTTTCTGAAGGAATTTTAATATTAACCTCTAAATCCCCTATTGGGCCCCACCCCTCCCGCCCCCAGGGGGTCAGAGCCAAAATTTATACAAGTTCTGTTCCCCTTCCCCCAAGGATGTTTATGGCCAAATTTGGTCACAATCCAAGCAAAACTCTAGGACAAGAAGTGATTTATAGGATTTACCTCTATTTCCCCTATTGGGCCCCACCCGTCCTGTCCTCAGGGGGCCAGAGTCAAAATTTATACAAGTTCTGTTCCCCTTCCCCAAAG
>SAYR01002266.1:237663-263806 GCA_004382745.1 Argopecten irradians irradians
GACGGACGGACGGACGGACGGACGGACGACGGACGCCGCGCCATGACATAAGCTCACCGGCCCTTCGGGCCAGGTGAGCTAAAAAGTTGTATATGAGTACTGCGGTACTGTCCTAGTTTAGTACATCACATGATAATTACTAGGAATGCGATTGGATAACAGCCATGGTCTATTTTGTGACAGTTTTCTGTCCTTCTTGACTACGGGAGACTATACTTGACTACGGGAACTATACCAAAGTATAGTCCCCCGGGAATGAGCACGCGACCAAATATATGACGTCATAATGAATGTCATGTGACGTACTAAATCTATTATGGCCCTTTCCCTCGGGAACAGTTCTCCTATAGTGTTGTCTGGCGAGGTATAGTCCCCTCGTCTTCGACTCGGGGACTATACCTCGCCAGACAACATTATAGGAAAACAGTTCCCTCTGGAAAGGGCCATAATAGAATAATAATGAGATCATAATCCTTTTAAAACAACAACAAAAACTCCAAGTTTATTTCTCATACAATCTTATGTTTATTGTCACAAAATGTAAAGAAAATATTTCATATATGACATTCTTTGGTGGAAATGAAATATAATATTCTTCAATCTTGTTAAATCCCTGTTTACCACTGTCAATGAAATCAAAATTGCAAATAAACACAGAAAAACATACAGATTTACTAAAAAAAACCAACAGTACATCATATGTGAAAAGCATGCTACATATTAAGAGATAAATAATGATTTCCTAAGGATTACAGAAAAAAAACCTCACAACTCTGGCTTAACATAGGTTTCCATACCAAATTCTATTCTGAATAAATTTCATTGATCAATTTCAGCAAAATTCAACATGGATGAGATCAGAATTAATGTTCAATGTTATTTGGTTTTTTTTCTATGTCAGATTTACAAAAAAGTATTAAAAACAAGAATGGGTGGACTTATACATAAAAACTATTCTCTACTTAATAAAAGCCATGTAATTTTAAACAAGGTCAAGGTCATGTTCATTTTAACCTTCACACCAGGTCAAAGTCATAAACAAGTTATCTATACTTAGTACAACAGTCAAGGTCATAGGCGTGTGATTAACACTTGGTCAATGTCATAAAAGACCATCACATTGACCAAGGTCATACATATCTTAACTACCAGTTACTTTTGTCATGTATACCCTATGGAGAAGATGGTTTGATGACTTTAATCCCTTCATTTTGTTTTAAAAACAATGATTGACTTATGTTCTTTAAAACCTGATACTGCCAGCAGCTGAAAACAATAAGGTAATTAATGGTTTTGATTGAGTACAATACTGAAGGAAATGACATTATAATATTTATTTTAAACACTAAGTATTTACAATGCTTTTATAATAGCATGCATATGTTTATATAATGAAAAATAAAATGAAGAAAATAACCGTTTAAAAATGTTCAAGCTGGTTTTGGAACTGATGATACAGTTACATGCATGCAGGATACAAAATTAGAACAAACTACCGGTATCATATACAACATAATTCAGCTCTAAACAATAACAATACAGTCATATTGTTCAAAGGGCCATAACTCTGTCAACATCCTCGCAACATCTCCATTTTTGGACAAAATATCCAACTTAAAAATGTCTCTTTGTATACAAAAAGTATAAATTAAAGTCTAATAAAAGGATGCTTAATTATTAAATAATTCTGCTTCTACTGCTTTCAATTTGCTCATTTATTTTTACACATCATTTTTATTTAACACTGATTTTTACAAGCAAGTTCATACATAACAATTTCCTGGATGGAATGTCTATTAACTTCATGAAATTTTTAATTTTAGATGTTACAATACGATACATTTCTATATCTGTTTATGGTGAAATTGTGAATGTGAATAATGAATTTACATGAAAGCAAGAATTCTCAAATATTCATAAAGTATATCCAATTTGAAAAGAATCCTGTTGAATTTACTGACATTACACTGTCCATTGTGAATTGACAACACATACCCGAGACACTAGTTGTCCTGGATTTTCACGGCTTTACTCAATGGCTGGGACTTTAAACATGAAAGCGAGATTCACAAGAACCACTTTCATCCAATATTGAAACATTCCTCTTTCTGTACAGCTATAAAACATTGATTTCAAAAAGATAAAGACACAAATATTATATTTTGCTCTCTAAGAAATTGCGAACACATTGATTTCAAATTTATAAACAGACAAATAATGCTTGTGGTAGCAAACAAAAGTACACTCACAACCGACATGTTCTAAAATCTTATGACTTTGGTTAAAAACAAACATCAGTAAAATGAAAAGAAAAAGACAACAACAATCTGGTTGAAATACATATCCTTATTCTCATTCCGTAAACAAGAGTAACTGACAATATCCCATCAGGAGTGGAAATACATTTTAGAATTAATAATCATTTTTTTTTATTTTACTTCAATTTTTAATTGAATTTTACAGTGTGTGAAATAGATCATCAAAATTCGTCTGGGGTTATTTACATAATGTGGTGAAATAACCTATTTATATGGGCGATATCACCAGACAATTTACCTAGAAATCATAGGTGTTTAATTATTATAAGGTCACTAGAGTATGACCTTTTTATAAAGGTCACTAGAGTGTGACCATTATGAGGTCACTAGAGTGTGACTACTATAAGGTCACTAGAGTGTGACCATTATAAGGTCACTAGTTAAGGTCACTAGAGTGTGACCATTTTAAGGTCACCAGAGTGAGACCTTTTTATGGAATGATCCTCTTGAAGATAAAGACAGAACAAGAATCTGTATTTAAATCAGCTTGGCACAAAATAAGGAAGAGACATGTTTTTTAGGGAAAAAATAAAATACATCATAATGATAATGGATTACTATACAAATTAATCTCGGTGGTAAATAAAGCTTAAACATCTTATAACCAGAAGCTCTCCCTTCTCATTCACACGGACCTTCAACCGAACCGCCTTATAGAAAGAAACTCTCCCCTCTCATTCACATGGACCTCCAACTGAAGTCCTAACCTCCTTATAGAAAGAAACTCTCCCTTCCCATACACACTGACCTCCAACCGAACCTCCTTATAGAAAGAAACTCTCCCCTCCCATTCACATGGACCTCCAACTGAAGTCTTAACCTCCTTATAGAAAGAAACTCTCCCTTCCCATTCACATGGACCTCCAACTGAAGTCCTAACCTCCTTAAAGAAAGAAACTCTCCCTTCCCATTCACATGGACCTCCAACTGAAGTCCTAACCTTCTTAAAGAAAGAAACTCTCCCCTCCCATTCACATGGACCTCCAACTGAAGTCCTAACCTCCTTATAGAAAGAAACTCTCCCTTCCCATACACACTGACCTCCAACCGAACCTCCTTATAGAAAGAAACTCTCCCCTCCCATTCACACGGACTTCCAACCGAAGCCCTAACCTCCTTATAGAAAGAAACTCTTCCCTCCCATTTGGCAAGTACCTACAGGCAATTTTAACACAGTTAAACACACCTAGTGTAATACAATACAATAACTAAAATAACTACAACGGTAAATGGTTAGGCAACAAATAAACATATTTCTGATGCAACAATTTATAATCATAATGATGCCGAGAGAGAATCATCTAAATTGATATTATAAGGTTGAAGTCCTCCTGGGACAATATCATGGCATCAGCCTGTTCTTTGTATAAACATGAATTACAAAATAAGGTGTTTCATTTCCCCATCACATTGGATCCCAATTTAACATGAACACAAATGAAATATTTTAATGATGTAAAAAATCCCCTTTAACAAATTGTCTTGCACAGTGAATACACCATGATGGTAGCTTAATATTTTTCTGACTTTTCTATTCAGACAGTATAACTACATGTATATGTAAGATATTCTAAGATATCATCGTCTTTCACTTTATATGGACAAACTTATTATTCACAATTTATGATATTAAGGTCTTGATCTGCAGAACTTTAAAGGTGACCTTGTAGGAGTTCAAAGCTATGGGAAAGTCCTGAATTTTAAATTCATAACCGTTTTATCTTTATAATTAAAGTGTATCCTAAAAGGTCATCATGTCATATGATACAGTGTGTACATCCAAAGATACAACAATTCCAGGATCACACTAAGTGAAAACCAGGGAAACTGTCACAAAACAAATCCTTGGTTCTTCTCAATCTTTTTTATGAAATTAAAGCTCATTGCTTTTCAAAATTAAAAGCATCATTAAAAGCGGAAATACATTTTTAATAAAATAAATGTCATTTTTACTTTGAGACAAGGAAGCACTGATATCAATGGCACAAAAGAAGCTAATTCACAAGCTGAAAATGGCCTACACAAAAATAATCTATGTTCTACAAAAATGTGTATAAAGACAGTCATTATATGTATCTTACTGATCGAAGAGCTACTAAGGGAAATAACTCCTAAAGGTCCAGCCTAGTCTGTACAATCACCACCATTGTTGTCTATACATATTCACCATACCATTGTAACTTCTAAAAAAAGATCATATGAAAGAAATATAAAAATTTCATTACATTTCGTATTTTATAGATCATTTACTATACAAATACATGTAGTATTATATCATCATATAAAAAATTATATTAAAATAAATATTATCAAGTACCTGGTACACAAGAATGTTATTTCAATTTGTTGGTTTTCATTTAATTGGTTTACTTTTAATTAAGCAAATATATTGTGTTTATAAAAAAGAACAGTTTTCTATTGGTTTTCCTCTTGAATCAAGATAAGATTTTGTGTATTTGCCCAGTTTCAAGTAAATGGAAGGTTTACCAATGTATGGAGATAAATGCATGACTTTATGGTTTTGCAATATTATAGTCCTCAAAGCTAAAATTTGACTTTCTACCAATATTAAAGTCAAGATTGATTGCATTCTGATCGTTCCAAGTTGCTTCCCTTCCTTGTATTCCTTCAGTTGAGGGAGAGAAAAGAAGGGAAGTAAGTCTGATAGATCAGGATGGATCAACTGCTCCAAACCGTTATTTTTATCATTTCTATGAAATGACCTTTCTTTGTTATTTTCATCCTAAATAAACATATACCAGTGACAACATTCATACCAGGTCTCAATAACCATAAATTCACAACCTTAAGATCAAAATCTGATTCACTCTCTCCTTCTGTAGCTGGACAGGCAAGCTATTATACCAACAACAATTTGTAGAATCTCGACAGTATATTCTTGTGCTACTTTAGAATACTTTTTGTTGACATTGAAAAGAGTAAATCTACATACCTAAGTAATAGCTGGATTATGTTAGTGTCTCGTCTCTGTTCATTAAATTCTGCAGTAACATGGTCTTTATTGTAAGACTTGATATAAGATCATGTACTCTATGACCCTCCTATAAGTTCTTGAGGATCACTTGTTTCTGTTTCCTTGCCAGCTTCTAGTTGGACAAAGTCATCTGGTTTCAAGTCAGTTATCAGTTTTTGACAACTGAAATTGATTTCCAAATATTATGCCTGTAAAACCATCAATGGGATATGCTAGATTACAGTTTTGATTTACATAATCAATAGAAGGCTTCTGTTTTGTGGAGTTCAGGTCTTTTTTGCATAACAATATCAAATATGAGTTTTATTTTTGATGTGTAACTTGATAGATAGATTAATCAAATGAAAAAAATGGCATTACAGATTTGATTTTCTTTAACTCAACATGATACAATTGCCAGGTGTTACTCTGAGACTGGATACTACCAGACTATCTACACTCGCATAGATACCTCTGTATTATAAACATGTACTTAGATGCTTGATGATTGTCTCTGAATAATTACCAATTCAGAGAAATATGTTTTAACACAATAATTTATATACAAAACAACAGAAAATCATTTTATCTTGTACAGAACCCATGTAAAATATATATAACTTGTCTAAACCGGATGTCATCGGGACCAGCATATTTGGTATAGTCTGGTTTCTGGATTAAACAGGTTTATTACTAATATTACGAAAGAAAATACCATAATTTACATGGTTAGCTGGAATAGACAGCGATCTGGATTAGAATAGTGTCAGTTTGGACAGGTTACAATGTATATACTCTTTATGATAATTGTATCTAGATTTTTCACATCCATGATTCAATCAATAATTATAAAATGACATCTATAAAGGGGTCAACTGATGAAAGTCTGTTAGAAAATAAAACAATATAATCATGATTATGCTGGTGTATAAATATCAACGATCACCTTGTAGTTGTAATATCTCAATAATAGTCATTATGTCTAAATTCTTTCATATAATTCTCATTTACTTTTCCATATAATTCTTCAGTATATTTGGTTTTTACAAAATGCATCTTGATATGATTTTTTTCTTCTTTGCATAGATAAGGTTTTAAATATGGTAATTAAGATGTCATACTTCACTAGATAAGGTTTAATATATAGAAATTAAGATGTCATAATTCACTAAATCAGCTAATTATAAAATCACTATACACTGCTGTAAAAATTATACCACATACAATTATTGGCCTTTCCTATCAGTTCTTACAAGCTTTTTATATGTTACGCAATGTTTATGTCTATCAGTTCTTACCAGCTTTTTATACGTTACACAATGTTTATGACTATCAGTTCTTACTAGCTTTTTATACGTTACGCAACATATATGTCTATCAGTTCTTACTAGCTTTTTATACGTTACGCAATGTTTATGTCTATCAGTTCTTACCAGCTTTTTATACGTTACGCAATGTTTATGACTATCAGTTCTTACTAGCTTTTTATACGTTACGCAACATATATGTCTATCAGTTCTTACTAGCTTTTTATATGTTACGCAATGTTTATGACTATCAGTTCTTACAAGCTTTTTATATGTTACACAATGTTTATGACTATCAGTTCTTACAAGCTTTTTATACGTTACACAATGTTTATGACTATCAGTTCTTACAAGCTTTTTATAAGTTACACAATGTTAATGTCTATCAGTTCTTACAAGCTTTTTATACGTTACACAATGTTTATGACTATCAGTTCTTACAAGCTTTTTATATGTTACGCAATGTTTATGACTATCAGTTCTTACAAGCTTTTTATAAGTTACACAATGTTTATGACTATCAGTTCTTACAAGCTTTTTATATGTTACACAATGTTTATGACTATCAGTTCTTACAAGCTTTTAATACGTTCCACAATGTTAATGACTATCAGTTCTTACAAGCTTTTTATACGTTACACAATGTTTATGACTATCAGTTCTTACAAGCTTTTTATACGTTATACAATGTTTATGACTATCAGTTCTTACAAGCTTTTTATATGTTACACAATGTTTATGACTATCAGTTCTTACAAGCTTTTATACGTTACACAATGTTTATGACTATCAGTTCTTACAAGCTTTTAATACGTTCCACAATGTTTATGACTATCAGTTCTTACAAGCTTTTTATACGTTACACAATGTTTATGTTTATCAGTTCTTTCAAGCTTTTTATACGTTACACAATGTTTATGACTATCAGTTCTTACAAGCTTTCTATATGTTACACAATGTTTATGACTATCAGTTCTTACAAGCTTTTTATACGTTCCACAATGTTTATGACTATCAGTTCTTTCAAGCTTTTTATACGTTACACAATGTTTATGACTATCAGTTCTTACAAGCTTTTTATATGTTACACAATGTTTATGACTATCATTTCTTACTTAAGCTTTTTATACGTTACACAATGTTTATGACTATCAGTTCTTACAAGCTTTTTATACGTTACACAATGTTTATGACTATCAGTTCTTACTTAAGCTTTTTATGCGTTACACAATGTTTATGACTATCAGTTCTTACAAGCTTTTTATACGTTACACAATGTTTATGACTATCAGTTCTTACAAGCTTTTTATATGTTACGCAATGTTTATGACTATCAGTTCTTACTAGCTTTTTATATGCTATGCAATGTTTTTTCTAACAAAAGAAACTGTTTCTCAAACATATTTACTACTGATACTTTATATTGGTAAATTTCTTTCAATAATTGTTTACGTTACCATGGTTATTTCATTGGCTTCCTATGTAAGTAGTTATAGTTTGGTTACTTGTTGACATTTTTGCTTAACCATTCGAGCACTGATTTTTTTCTAACAAAGATGTGTATATACTTTTACCTACTATTTGGTCATATGCATAAAAGTTTATTTCGCTAACATATTCTTTTAATCGCTGTTATCATCAACATCTTTAGGCATAAACATAAATCAAAGCATGATTTGGCATAAGTAGGATAGGATATAAGTACCAATAGATGTATGTTTATTCTAACTCCATAAAAAGAATAATAATAATAACATATTCCTCATTCTACATACCGTTACACATATCAACAGGAGTATTATGTAATTTAAGGTTAAAGAAGCCAGCCATATTGATTATCATGAAAACTGCATTCAACTTTAGTTTTAATTAAACTATCAGGAAAGGAAAAACTACAGAAGCTTAATACAAACCATTAGTAAACAGAAAGTACAGATAATGTTATATATAACATCTCCTTTTATCCTTTCCCTGGGATTTTGGTTTATATATGCTAATATAAAAATATCATTTGTAAAAAACAACCTGACTGATTTATTTTGTAAGAGTTGACTATTAAAAAATTGTTACAAATGACAGTTTCAAAGAAGACTGTTTTATATAAAATTGGTGATGTGTACTTTTCCTGAAAAGTCTGCAAACAACTACATTTACAAAGATGAAAACTGACCTCTCACAGTGCTAAAGTGATGATGAGATTTGATATAAAAATGAAAATGAGACGTTGTTTGAGCAATATATGGAAATTTTCATAGTCTGTTTAAACAGATATAATTTCCAGGCATATACATTTTTCATCCTCTTGCATTGGATGTCCATATTTTTAATTCCTTTTTTTCCTCTCTTCACTGGTAGATATCACACATACAAATACTGATTATCTCTTTTCGGTTTCCATTGTTTGTCACTAGGTGTCACTGGAGTAGCGTGGTCGACCTGGACCAAACTGGTAGTTCTCTACAAAGGTTCCTGTCGGTCGATACTGTAACATAAAAGTATTGAACACAAGTGTTAATATTCTGGCATTAACATTCTGTAAATCAATAGGTACCAGTACAATTGTGTTTTTCTATAATAGAGTTATCTTTCTCTCTCAGCACATATTAATAAATACCATTAAATTAATGGATCAATCGATCATCATCAAATCACTACCTGACCGTTAGTAAATACACAGAATCACTAACTCTACACAATGAAGACAGAGCCTTTTAACATAATTTGAGTGTAATCACCATCTGATCTGTTCAGACATGAATGTGTATCAATGAAAAATAACTCCAAACTTAAGAGTAAAATAGCTATACCCTCCAAAATTAATGCATTTTTTAACAATTTAAGACAATTTATGACATGAATAACTCAAGATGAAAATATAGCTGATTTCAGCTTTTTTTTTTTTTAAGTCTCCAAAAATTAGGTCTGTACCGTAAATATAATAAGAGAGCACTCTTTCTCTCTCTGAATGCCGTATTTGTGGAAGATGGATACCCTAGTCAGAATTCTTTCTATGAATATTTTTGTGGTCGTAGCGGGTAGACCAATAGATCTTGTACTAACTTTTAATTGATGGCATAAGACACTGTTGATGAAACAGAAAACTAGAGAGGAAATCTTAATACATGTATCAGTCTCAGGTACAAACACAATACATTGCATGTATATAGGGAACAACTTCTGAGAACTGAGATTACTGAAAAAAAGGGCTGAAAAATAAATGAACATCAGCATGCAATATCCTATTAGAATACAAAAGCTGACACATTGTACACATAGTTTGTCATGAAAAATCAGATAATTGGTGTGAAATACTTATGATATGCCAATCAGTGAGAGATGACATAGACAAACACCATAGTGTTAGTGTTAGAAATATATACTCTACTTATATACACTGTGCTTGTATTACAATTAACATTCAAATATTCTAATTGAATTAGTAATATTTAAGTAAATATTGTGAAATCATTTTGCTGGTTTTTTTTTTGTAATATCATGCCAGCTTTTAGAGTGAAATAATTCTTATTCTGATGTCATTAAGCAGAACATGTATGTATTATCTCAAAACGTGTGAAATAAAAAAAATGATTGATTGAACTGTTTTAATTTTATTTGAAAGTAAACATAACCCTGATTCCGAAATAAAATATAATCATGGAGCCATGCATTATAATAGAAACATGTAATCTAATCCCAAGGTATTACACTTAGGCTAGAAGTGTCTGTAAAACCTATGTTCTGGGTGCCAATGAAAATCTAACGAGACTTGAAGATAGGATGGGATAATAGTGTACCTAAACCAGTACAAATCTGTGTTTTTAGACTACTATTTTAGTTCTGGTTAGATATTGTACATGGATATAGTAATCATTACATGTAATTATATTTCTCATGCATCTGGTCACTATCTACTGACCTTTTGACCTTGATAGACAGGTTAGATTTGTTTTTTGTTAGTATTGGTCCTGTAAGAGTGGTAGGAATAACATTTTAAACAGCACAGACACATATCTTTATATTCAGTAACTTAAACACACACAAACTATCAATCTTTGATAATGTCCCTCATAAAAAATGTTAAAAGGAAAATGATATGGAAGCATATATACTACAGTACTGTATTTATACTGCTTTCATTCAATGTTTGTTGGAAAATAAAATCTTAATCTGTCTCAAATTAACAGACAGCTGTAAGAAAGCAGAATGAGCCCTCCACCATGATAGCTAGACCGTCTGTGCTATTGTAGGCTAAAAGATACCACGTACCACCTACAAAAGTATGGACAGATACAGATTATTCTATATACACTCAAGAATCCAACAGTTATTTTGTCCTTCTAATTACAGGATCTGATAATCAGAATAACTACTTATAGCTAAAACTCACAACACGTCAGTAAGTTCTATAGACTCACCATTAGTCACTTGTCTTTAAATATTAAACTGATTATTTGGCTTGGTGATTTTCCAGGTATGTTCAATTCAAAGTTTCAATTCAAACTAAGGGGATATAATCTAGTATTGGAATTCAGCTGCGAAATTCTGGTGACCAGCCTAAGTAAATCCTGTAGAATAATAAATAGGTGAACGAGTGGTGTAGACAATACACAACATGCATACAGAGGCAGGTGTGCTAACTTACTGCAGGAGGAGGCGTCTCAGCCAGTGGCCCGTGCATAGGGAGTACCTCACTTTCTGGACCGGGGTTCAAACTGCTGAATACAAACGCACAATGTGTGGGTGAATAAATCCTACACCACATATATCCACATATAGACCACTCATACTGGTAATACATCATACTACATTCCACTCCCAGTATATCACATTCATACAGCTTCTATACAGTCAATTACAGTTTCTGTAGTCCCAATTAATTAGCAGCTTTCAATGTCATGCAATATCAAGTTTTGAAGAAAAAAACAACAACTATATAATGAAGAAAAAAAAAAATAGCTGCAAAGTTTTTGGGATATCCCTTTGTTGGTTTGTAAAACAGAACCAAACTAAAATATTTGCTAATTTCAAAAATACCAAGAATTTTATAATATGATTCTACTAAGCTGTCAGCTCTCAAAGTCTCTGTACACTTCACAACTTGTGAATCACAAGCAACAATGAGAGTCTTCAGGTATGTCAGAATAAAGTTCACTACATATATCCCTATGTACGCTATAATTAGAAAATCATAAATATTCAGCTACCTTGAAAGATGACAAAATACATCCAAAGAATGACACACAATATAGTCATACAATCAACTGTCATTGACATCAATCATGAACCGCAGTCAATAAACACATGTATATCTTCACACAAAACAATCAAACACTTCTGAGTAAAGATAGATAACTTGTTACATAATTATTAATTAGATTATTTCTTTTAATCTTGAGTATAGAAATCATGCCTTTCACAATTACAAAAGGAGAAGTTCTATTTTTTTGATTACATATATAATCTTTAACATTATAATTTTTTTCATAGTTATAATATCTTTATTGCATAGTAACGGTATGTATACTATTTTTTACATTTTGTCTTCCAAAAAGGTTAATATGTGATGCTGTCAAAGAAAGTGATAATATTTAGTAAAAGTACAAACAGCAAAAATGTGATAGAGAGACTCCTGAGTAAAAGACAACACCTCCACTAATACTTATGGTATAGCCTTGATGAGTTGTACCCCTAAATCTACACTGTATACACACCTACAGTATAATACAATCATGACATAACATGTATGTACACCTGCTTTAATAGATTGGAAACCCACAACAGGGTTTAATAGCTGTCAGAGGACAGATTTCATTATAACACTGGAAACACACAACAGGGTTTAATAATTATCAGAGGACAGATTTCATTATAACACTGGAACAGGGTTTAATAATTATCAGAGGACAGATTTCATTATAACACTGGAACAGGGTTTAATAGTTATCAGAGGACAGATTTCATTATAACACTGGAACAGGGTTTAATAGTTATCAGAGGACAGATTTCATAGAACAGGGTTTAATAGTTATCAGAGGACAGATTTCATAGAACAGGGTTTAATAGTTATCAGAGGACAGATTTCATAGAACAGGGTTTAATAGTTATCAGAGGACAGATTTCATAGAACAGGGTTTAATAGTTATCAGAGGACAGATTTCATAGAACAGGGTTTAATAGTTATCAGAGGACAGATTTCATTATAACACTTGAACAGGGTTTAATAGTTATCAGAGGACAGATTTCATAAAACAGGGTTTAATAGTTATCAGAGGACAGATTTCATAGAACAGGGTTTAATAGTTATCAGAGGACAGATTTCATAGAACAGGGTTTAATAGTTATCAGAGGACAGATTTCATAGAACAGGGTTTAATAGTTATCAGAGGACAGATTTCATAGAACAGGGTTTAATAGTTATCAGAGGACAGATTTCATAGAACAGGGTTTAATAGTTATCAGAGGACAGATTTCATAGAACAGGGTTTAATAGTTATCAGAGGACAGATTTCATAGAACAGGGTTTAATAGTTATCAGAGGACAGATTTCATAGAACAGGGTTTAATAGTTATCAGAGGACAGATTTCATAGAACAGGGTTTAATAGTTATCAGAGGACAGATTTCATGGAACAGGGTTTAATAGTTATCAGAGGACAGATTTCATAGAACAGGGTTTAATAGTTATCAGAGGACAGATTTCATTATAACACGGGAACAGGGTTTATAATAGTTATCAGAGGACAGATTTCATTATAACACTAGAACAGGGTTTAATAGCTGTCAGAGGACAGATTTCATTATAACACTGGAACAGGGTTTAATAGTTATCAGAGGACAGATTTCATAGAACAGGGTTTAATAGTTATCAGAGGACAGATTTCATTATAACACGGGAACAGGGTTTATAATAGTTATCAGAGGACAGATTTCATAGAACAGGGTTTAATAGTTATCAGAGGACAGATTTCATAGAACAGGGTTTAATAGTTATCAGAGGACAGATTTCATAGAACAGGGTTTATAATAGTTATCAGAGGACAGATTTCATAGAACAGGGTTTAATAGTTATCAGAGGACAGATTTCATAGAACAGGGTTTAATAGTTATCAGAGGACAGATTTCATAGAACAGGGTTTATAATAGTTATCAGAGGACAGATTTCATAGAACAGGGTTTAATAGTTATCAGACAGATTTCATAGAACAGGGTTTAATAGTTATCAGAGGACAGATTTCATAGAACAGGGTTTATAATAGTTATCAGAGGACAGATTTCATAGAACAGGGTTTAATAGTTATCAGAGGACAGATTTCATAGAACAGGGTTTAATAGTTATCAGAGGACAGATTTCATAGAACAGGGTTTATAATAGTTATCAGAGGACAGATTTCATAGAACAGGGTTTAATAGTTATCAGAGGACAGATTTCATAGAACAGGGTTTAATAGTTATCAGAGGACAGATTTCATAGAACAGGGTTTATAATAGTTATCAGAGGACAGATTTCATAGAACAGGGTTTAATAGTTATCAGAGGACAGATTTCATAGAACAGGGTTTAATAGTTATCAGAGGACAGATTTCATAGAACAGGGTTTATAATAGTTATCAGAGGACAGATTTCATAGAACAGGGTTTAATAGTTATCAGACAGATTTCATAGAACAGGGTTTAATAGTTATCAGAGGACAGATTTCATAGAACAGGCTTTAATAGTTATCAGAGGACAGATTTCATTATAACACTAGAACAGGGTTTAATAGCTGTCAGAGGACAGATTTCATAGAACAGGGTTTAATAGTTATCAGAGGACAGATTTCATAGAACAGGGTTTAATAGCTGTCAGAGGACAGATTTCATTATAACACGGGAACAGGGTTTAATAGTTATCAGAGGACAGATTTCATAGAACAGGGTTTAATAGTTATCAGAGGACAGATTTCATTATAACACTTGAACAGGGTTTAATAGCTGTCAGAGGACAGATTTCATCATAATACTTTCATGCTAATTTAAAGAATTTCATGTACACATGGGAAGAGTTGAGTTTGTCAGAGTAGTTTAGGACTAGACAGACCAATGTTTTCAATTTTATTATAGATTGCTGTAAAATTTCTGTCTACTTCATAGTAGGATCTCAATGAATTATACCACAGACGACATCTAGCAAGGCAAATAACATATTCTAGCACAGAAACTGAAACCTAGAAGTCAAAACACTGACAATACAAGGTTAAGCAATTGTTCCATGCCAGGGCAATGTAAAATGTGTAGGTCCTAAATAAATAAATAAATTTGTATATTCCATGATCAACTGTTATATTACCTTATTTACTTATATTGTAATAAAGACATTTCTTTGTATGTTAGTATCGATATCATTTCTATATATCTTAACCTATATCTATTATCTATATATCTCAGGACTCTGAAGAAATTCTTTATGCGGCGTGGTGATCTGATGACAAGAGGCCAATGGGCCTTAGCGGTCACCTGAGTTCTGATACAGAATGAAACAAACACATATATAAACGCTATATATAAGCCCATCATGCCCTTGAAATCAGTCAGTGATTTTATAACTGACTTTTCAATCTATGAAGAGTATCTGGTTCCATCAAATCTGTGAATTCAGAAGGTGACTTTTGAAATTTTAGCCATTTTGATCAATTTTGGCCCGTGTGGGTCGGCCAGGACCAATATGGATATGATGTTAAAATACTATCTCAGGCTAATAATTTTATTTAACAAAGTTTGATTCATTTCCTATTACAAACGACCAAATAATGCCCAAAAATGTGTCTTCCCTTTATAAACTATAGTAAAATTGACCCCCTCCCAAGGGGGGAACGTGAGACCCCAGGGTCATATAATTCACAATTTTTGTTAAGGACCTTAAGACCTTTCAATCTATGAAGAGTATTTGATTCTACAATGTCTGGAATTTCAGAAGAAGATTTTTAAAGTTTTAGCCTATTTGACCCCTTTTGGCACCACCCCTCAGGCCCCTGGGGGGCTGGGACCATATAATTCACAATTTTGGTTGACCTTTGGCTATGGAAGGTTTCTGCAAAATTTCAACAAATTTGGTTCAGTAGTTTTGGAAAAGAGGTCGAAAAAGTAAAATGTTTATCGCCATACGGCGGACGACAATGGACAAAAGGCAATTAAAATAGGTCACTTGAGACTTTGTCTCAGGTGACCTTAAAACCTGGAAAGTAGGGTACAGCGTGTTTTAGATGGCGTGTATGTGTGTGTGGGTGATAGGCCTTACACAAAAGTGAAGATAAAACTACATCGGCCCCAGTTTCAAAAACATTCCTTAACTATAGGAAATTCCACTTCATAGAAGTAAAGGAAAAAATCTTAAGTATCTATCCTTAACTTTTGTAATGCTTTCCTACAGGAAATTGTTAAGGAATGTTCAAGAAGCTGGGCTCTGAAATCACCTGCTGCAGGAATTACCATAGTCATCTTTGACCAAATTATGCCTTATGCACTTAAGCAATCTTTGACCATACACACCTTAAAGGCATTCCCAACTGAATCAATATCAGCTTAAAGGGTTGGTAATTTTTTTGCTGACTTCTTTATTATAAGTAATTATACCATAAGTGTGCTGCATATGTAACAGTGATAAGGATTATGATCTGTACCCATAACAAATCCTGTGTCTAGATATGACCAAGATCACTAAGAATCTCACTAAGCAATGAAGACCCTATGCATCCTCTAAAGCTTTCCCAGCATGCAACTCTCAGTTCCCTGGGTTTTAATAAAACCTTTTTTCTGTAAAGCTTTCAGGTGATGATGAGTGAGTGTTAAGATTATTACGACACATACTATGAGCGGTCGTTAGGAAAACTGTTGGATGACCCGATGTCCGGGTGTATACTGCCATACCCATTGTAAGGAGGAGGTCGGGGACAGAAGGGGTCGGCGTCGTCTACAGGCCGGTAACCACGTCTGAAAAACAATAATAGCTATAGATAAGTACCACAAATCAATACATTTTTCTATTATATACACGTTTTACACTTTTAGAACTAAAATGCATATTTATTTTCTTCATGAGTCGATATAATTTGTTTCTTTTTTCTTTTCTTTATCAAGAATCTTTCATCTCTATAAAAAAATCTGAAGGTTTAAATCTTCATTGAGATTTAGTCTTTAGAAAAGCACTCACTACCATATTATTTATACATGTATTACTAAGATAATCCCTTCAAAATAATGTGTTACGCTTTGAAAGAATTGAACATTTATATATAGTTAAAGACATAATACTGGAGGAAATGTAGCTATTTAGAAATTTTTATATTGCTTCTACATTTATCAAATACTTGTAGAATTGTAGGATAAAATTTGTGTACAGGAGAGTACATACTTCTTGCCGATGAATCTCCAGAGCCTGGGTAGTAAACACATTGTGAGGATGAACATCAGTCCCGACACAGGCAAACACAGCAGGATAAACACAAGACCCAACCTGGTCACACATAAATACAACTCAGTTGGTGTCTCTATTTATCAGGAAAATACCAAAGTTCAGTTATAATATTTTATGTTATGTTAATAAAATTCTATAAATAAAATTCATCGAACAGATCTTCATATTTCAGAAATAAGGATGGTGAACAGTTACGTTTGATGTACCAGTAACTAGTGCTGTGCAACGTGAGGTATGTGATGATACAATACATATCATGATAAAGGGTTCACGATATAAGTATCGCAATATTTTGATAGACACTTCAAATGTCGTAGTTTCATCGTAAATGTGTTGTAAGGTTGGTTGTATTTCTGGAATATTTTAGCTTTTGCTTACACTCATTAAAAAAGACGTAAGTTTTATTCATTTCCCATGTTCCATTATTAGATTCAGTAGACAGAACCTTGAAATAAGACCAGCAAGTGGCCTTATAGGTCACAGGCGTTGACACAAGTTTAGTGTTTTGAGCCTTGTGGGATTCCGTTATTTCAATTGTTACAAATTAACAAACGTTGACGTTGACCAAGGGAGATAATCCAATGTTCAATTTTTATATTCAGGTATTGCGATACTAATAAATTGCACACTATGCATCAATGCACCACCAAGCAATGCAATACATGGATGAATCTGTGAATTGTTACACCTCTACCAGTAACTATAGATGTACAGTGAGATGTATTAGTCTCTCACAGTCAAGACCAAGACATTATGTATCATTAGGATAACGGTTTAGAGATGTGTGTAATATCAACCATGATAAATATATCTAGCACTAATAGTTACAATGACAATTTTCTATGCTAGTATAAAGAGAACGATGGAAGTGTTACTGGATGTAAAATTCTAAAATTGAATACTGATACTGTAAAACATTCATTAGATGTGTGTTTATACTGATAATGTAAAACATTCATTAGATGTGTGTTTATACTGATACTGTAAAACACTGATACATACATAGAAGTGTTACAGATTCCCTGTACTGCCTTGATGTAGTTCCGGTGTATCTCCCGACAGTTCAGATCCTCTGCCAGCACCGTGATGTTCCCAGAACAATACTCTAGTTCCTCCGCAACCCTTCGCATTGGTTCCATCAGCTGTCAGACATGTAAGTCATGGGTAAAATTGAAGACAAGAAAGAGTAAACATAAGATCTCTCTAAAACTGTTTAATATTTAAAACTCTGAGCCAGACTTGATAATTTTAAAACTTTGGTGTTAAAATATCATCTATTTAAGGTGTTGATTGATTGATAATCCTACCTAAAGGAATGACATGGAAGGTGGACTCTTGGTTTGGGTTTTGGTCGGTGAGGTAATATGATGATACTTACCTATGGACTCTTGGTCTGGGTTTTGGTCGGTGAGGTAATATGATGATACTTACCTGTGGACTCTTGGTCTGGGTTTTGGTCGGTGAGGTAATATGATGATACTTACCTGTGGACTCTTGGTTTGGGTTTTGGTCGGTGAGGTAATATGATGATACTTACCTGTGGACTCTTGGTTTGGGTTTTGGTCGGTGAGGTAATATGATGATACTTACCTGTGGACTCTTGGTTTGGGTTTTGGTCGGTGAGGTAATATGATGATACTTACCTGTGGACTCTTGGTTTGGGTTTTGGTCGGTGAGGTAATATGATGATACTTACCTGTGGACTCTTGGTTTGGGTTTTGGTCGGTGAGGTAATATGATGATACTTACCTGTGGACTCTTGGTTTGGGTTTTGGTCGGTGAGGTAATATGATGATACTTACCTGTGGACTCTTGGTTTGGGTTTTGGTCGGTGAGGTAATATGATGATACTTACCTGTGGACTCTTGGTTTGGGTTTTGGTCGGTGAGGTAATATGATGATACTTACCTGTGGACTCTTGGTTTGGGTTTTGGTCGGTGAGGTAATATGATGATACTTACCTGTGGACTCTTGGTTTGGGTTTTGGTCGGTGAGGTAATATGATGATACTTACCTGTGGACTCTTGGTTTGGGTTTTGGTCGGTGAGGTAATATGATGATACTTACCTGTGGACTCTTGGTTTGGGTTTTGGTCGGTGAGGTAATATGATGATACTTACCTGTGGACTCTTGGTTTGGGTTTTGGTCGGTGAGGTAATATGATGATACTTACCTGTGGACTCTTGGTTTGGGTTTTGGTCGGTGAGGTAATATGATGATACTTACCTGTGGACTCTTGGTTTGGGTTTTGGTCGGTGAGGTAATATGATGATACTTACCTGTGGACTCTTGGTTTGGGTTTTGGTCGGTGAGGTAATATGATGATACTTACCTGTGGACTCTTGGTTTGGGTTTTGGTCGGTGAGGTAATATGATGATACTTACCTGTGGACTCTTGGTTTGGGTTTTGGTCGGTGAGGTAATATGATGATACTTACCTGTGGACTCTTGGTTTGGGTTTTGGTCGGTGAGGTAATATGATGATACTTACCTGTGGACTCTTGGTTTGGGTTTTGGTCGGTGAGGTAATATGATGATACTTACCTGTGGACTCTTGGTTTGGGTTTTGGTCGGTGAGGTAATATGATGATACTTACCTGTGGACTCTTGGTTTGGGTTTTGGTCGGTGAGGTAATATGATGATACTTACCTGTGGACTCTTGGTTTGGGTTTTGGTCGGTGAGGTAATATGATGATACTTACCTGTGGACTCTTGGTTTGGGTTTTGGTCGGTGAGGTAATATGATGATACTTACCTGTGGACTCTTGGTTTGGGTTTTGGTCGGTGAGGTAATATGATGATACTTACCTGTGGACTCTTGGTTTGGGTTTTGGTCGGTGAGGTAATATGATGATACTTACCTGTGGACTCTTGGTTTGGGTTTTGGTCGGTGAGGTAATATGATGATACTTACCTGTGGACTCTTGGTTTGGGTTTTGGTCGGTGAGGTAATATGATGATACTTACCTGTGGACTCTTGGTTTGGGTTTTGGTCGGTGAGGTAATATGATGATACTTACCTGTGGACTCTTGGTTTGGGTTTTGGTCGGTGAGGTAATATGATGATACTTACCTGTGGACTCTTGGTTTGGGTTTTGGTCGGTGAGGTAATATGATGATACTTACCTGTGGACTCTTGGTTTGGGTTTTGGTCGGTGAGGTAATATGATGATACTTACCTGTGGACTCTTGGTTTGGGTTTTGGTCGGTGAGGTAATATGATGATACTTACCTGTGGACTCTTGGTTTGGGTTTTGGTCGGTGAGGTAATATGATGATACTTACCTGTGGACTCTTGGTTTGGGTTTTGGTCGGTGAGGTAATATGATGATACTTACCTGTGGACTCTTGGTTTGGGTTTTGGTCGGTGAGGTAATATGATGATACTTACCTGTGGACTCTTGGTTTGGGTTTTGGTCGGTGAGGTAATATGATGATACTTACCTGTGGACTCTTGGTTTGGGTTTTGGTCGGTGAGGTAATATGATGATACTTACCTGTGGACTCTTGGTTTGGGTTTTGGTCGGTGAGGTAATATGATGATACTTACCTGTGGACTCTTGGTTTGGGTTTTGGTCGGTGAGGTAATATGATGATACTTACCTGTGGACTCTTGGTTTGGGTTTTGGTCGGTGAGGTAATATGATGATACTTACCTGTGGACTCTTGGTTTGGATTTTGGTAGGTGAGATAATATGATACTTACTTGTGGACTCTTGGTGTGGATTTTGGTCAGTGGATAATACGATACTTACTTGTGGGATGTTAAATGGTTTCACCCTTGACTTTATTTCATACAGTGTATTATTGGCTTGTGTCACAGCATCTCTGGCCATTTCAATGTTCTAAATAAAACATAAAACTTCAATGTGAGTTATGTGATAAATAGAATCTTCAATTGGTTACAGCCAGGATAAAAATCACTTCATAAGTATAAAACTATAAATCAACTTTCTTGTGCATGCAATACTCCAAGTAAAGTGTATTTTCATCTTGGCTAATTAATTAACATTAATCCTTGCAAACTTATATTGAATTGGAAATAGCGAAATTTAGAAGCCATGAAAGAAAGAAGTACAATTGTTTGTTTTCATTGCATTCTTATCAATATTTGTAAGGTGATAAAAAGAATCCTAAACTTTTGACTATAATTTTAAATAGAATGAAGACATCTGATTTGTGTAATATTAATTACTTGTGAGAACAAATCTGGCTCTTTGGATCCCAGTGGACACTCTATGTAGGCTTTCACTATAGCTGGAACAAAAACAAATAGCTAAATTTATTTAAAGTCATTTTAGTGATATACTGTACAATTAATCAATATCCGTGAAGATGACTGGGACAGGATTTACAGTACAGATATACAGTTACAGACTCGAGTGGTAATTTATCTTTACTGAATTATTACAGTATAGTACTGTACTAATCAAATACGTGAATCCCACTATACAATAAGCAATATTAGACTAAATAAGATTACTGAAAACTTGTACCGGTATGTATATACAGTATATATATGTGCATGTCCATTCAGTGGTCATCATGGATTTATTCCTTTGAAATAATCCCGCTCTCTCTAGCTCTATGTGTTTATATGTTGCCCTTTCTAGCTCTATGTGTTTTATATGTTGCCCTTTCTAGCGCTATGTGTTTATATGTTGCTCTCTCTAGCTCTATGTGTTTATATGTTGCTCTCTCTAGCTCTATGTGTTTATATGTTGCCCTTTCTAGCTCTATGTATTTTATATGTTGCCCTTTCTAGCTCTATGTATTTTATATGTTGCCCTTTCTAGCTCTATGTGTTTATATGTTGCCCTCTCTAGCTCAATATGTTTATATGTTGCTCTTTCTAGCTCTATGTGTTTATATGTTGCCCTTTCTAGCTTAATGTGTTTATATGTTGCTCTCTCTAGCTCTATGTGTTTATATGTTGCCCTTTCTAGCTCTATGTGTTTATATGTTGCCCTTTCTAGCTCTATGTGTTTATATGTTGCCCTTTCTAGCTCTATGTGTTTATATGTTTCCCTTTCTAGCTCTATGTATTTTATATGTTGATATTTCTAGCTCTATGTGTTTATATGTTGATATTTCTAGCTCTATGTGTTTATATGTTGCCCTTTCTAGCTCTATGTGTTTATATGTTGCCCTTTCTAGCTCTATGTGTTTATATGTTGCCCTTTCTAGCTCTATGTGTTTATATGTTGCCCTTTCTAGCTCTATGTGTTTATATGTTGCTCTCTCTAGCTCTATGTGTTTATATGTTGCTCTCTCTAGCTCTATGTGTTTATATGTTGCTCTCTCTCTAGCTCTATGTGTTTATATGTTGCTCTTTATAACTCTATGTGTTTATATGTTGCTCTCTCTAGCTCTATGTGTTTATATGTTGCTCTCTCTAGCTCTATGTGTTTATATGTTGCTCTCTCTCTAGCTCTATGTGTTTATATGTTGCTCTTTATAGCTCTATGTGTTTATATGTTGCCCTTTCTAGCTCTATGTGTTTATATGTTGCTCTTTCTAGCTCTATGTGTTTATATGTTGCTCTTTCTAGCTCTATGTGTTTATATGTTGCTCTTTCTAGCTCTATGTGTTTATATGTTGCTCTTTCTAGCTCTATGTGTTTATATGTTGCTCTCTCTAGCTCTATGTGTTTATATGTTGCCCTTTCTAGCTCAATGTGTTTATATGTTGATATTTCTAGCTATATGTGTTTATATGTTGCCCTTTCTAGCTCTATGTGTTTATATGTTGTCATTCCTAGCTCTATGTGTTTTATATGTTGCCCTTTCTAGCTCTATGTGTTTATATGTTGCCCTTTCTAGCTCTATGTGTTTATATGTTGTCCTCTCTAGCTCTATGTGTTTTGTATGTTGCTCTCTCTAGCTCTATGTGTTTTATATGTTGATATTTCTAGCTCTATTTGTTTATATGTTGTCATTCCTAGCTCTATGTGTTTATATGTTGCCCTTTCTAGCTCTATGTATTTTATATGTTGCCCTTTCTAGCTCTATGTGTTTATATGTTGCCCTTTCTAGCTCTATGTGTTTATATGTTGCCCTTTCTAGCTCTTTCTGTTTATATGTCGCTCTCTCTCTCTCTAGCTCTATGTGTTTATGTATTGATATTTCTAGCTCTATGTATTTTATATGTTGCCCATCCTATCTCTATGTGTTTATATGTTGCTCTCTCTCTAGCTCTATGTGTTTTATATGTTGCCCTTTCTAGCTCTATGTGTTTATATGTTGCCCTTTCTAGCTCTGAGTTTTATATGTTGCTCTCTCTAGCTCTATGTGTTGATATGTTGCCCTTTCTAGCTCTATGTATTTTATATGTTGATATTTCTAGCTCTATGTGTTTATATGTTGCTCTCTCAAGCTCTATGTGTTTATATGTTGCCCTTTCTAGCTCTATGTGTTTATATGTTGCCCTTTCTAGCTCTATGAGTTTTATATGTTGCCCTTTCTAGCTCTATGTATTTTATATGTTGCCCTTTCTAGCTCTATGTGTTTATATGTTGCCCTTTCTAGCTCAATGTGTTTATATGTTGCCCTTACTAGCTCTATGTGTTTATATGTTGATATTTCTAGCTCTATGTGTTTATATGTTGCCTTTTCTAGCTCAATGTGTTTATATGTTGCCCTTTCTAGCTCTATGTGTTTATATATTGCTCTCTCTAGCTCCATGTGTTTATATGTTGCTTTCTCTAGCTCTATGTGTTTATATGTTGCTCTCTCTCTAGCTCTATGTGTTTATATGTTGCTCTTTCTAGCTCTATGTGTTTATATGTTGCTCTCTCTAGCTCTATGTGTTTATATGTTGCCCTTTTCTAGCTCTATGTATTTTATATGTTGCCCTTTCTAGCTCTATGTGTTTATATGTTGTTCTCTCTAGCTCTATGTGTTTATATGTTGCCCTTTCTAGCTCTATGTGTTTACATGTTGCCCTTTCTAGCTCTATGTGTTTATATGTTGCTTTCTCTAGCTCTATGTGTTTATATGTTGCTCTCTCTAGCTCTATGTGTTTATATGTTGCTCTTTCTAGCTCTATGTGTTTATATGTTGCTCTCTCTAGCTCTATGTGTTTATATGTTGCTCTCTCTAGCTCTATGTGTTTATATGTTGCTCTCTCTCTAGCTCTATGTGTTTATATGTTGCTCTTTCTAGCTCTATGTGTTTATATGTTGCCCTTTCTAGCTCTATGTGTTTATATGTTGCCCTTTCTAGCTCTATGTATTTTATATGTTTCCCTTTCTAGCTCTATGTATTTTATATGTTGCCCTTTCTAGCTCTATGTGTTTATATGTTGCCCTTTCTAGCTCTATGTGTTTATATGTTGCTCTTTCTAGCTCTATGTGTTTATATGTTGCTCTTTCTAGCTCTATGTGTTTATATGTTGCTCTCTCTAGCTCTATGTGTTTATATGTTGCTCTCTCTAGCTCTATGTGTTTATATGTTGCTTTCTCTAGCTCTATGTGTTTATATGTTGATATTTCTAGCTCTATGTATTTTATATGTTGCCCTTTCTAGCTCTATGTGTTTATATGTTGTCCTTTCTAGCTCTATGTGTTTATATGTTGATATTTCTAGCTCTATGTGTTTATATGTTGCCCTTTCTAGCTCTATGTGTTTATATGTTGCCCTTTCTAGCTCTATGTGTTTATATGTTGCCCTTTCTAGCTCTATGTGTTCATATGTTGCCCTCTCTAGCTCTATGTGTTTATATGTTGCCCTTTCTAGCTCTATGTGTTTATATGTTGCCCTTTCTAGCTCTATGTATTTACATGTTGCCCTTTCTAGCTCTATGTGTTTGCCCTTTCTAACTCTTTATGTTGATGTCTATAAGATAGATACCTCTTTCCACTTTCTGCGATGTAACATTTTCCACAAACAGATCTGGATTGTAGCAGAGGTCAGCTCCAGCCTGTTGAAATATATATATATTTTAATGGCAAGCTCAATTCTATGTCTAACATATTAACTATGAAATTATTATAAAATGATTTTTTTTTGTTCTTCAAATGTACCTGGTAATCATTAGAGAAACAATCATATGGTCTGATATTATCTATAACACTTATATGTAGTAAACCCCTCACCATCATATGGGCTGATATTATCTATAACACTTATATGTAGTAAACCCCTCACCATCATATGGTCTGATATTTTCTATAACACTTATATGTAGTAAACCCCTCACCATCATTAAGGCTGATATTTTCTATAACACTTATATGTAGTAAACCCCTCACCATCATATGGTCTGATATTTTCTATAACACTTATATGTAGTAAACCCCTCACCATCATATGGGCTGATATTATCTATAACACTTATATGTAGTAAACCCCTCACCATCATATGGTCTTATATTATCTATAACACTTATATGTAGTAAACCCCTCACCATCATATAGGCTGATATTTTCTATAACACTTATATGTAGTAAACCCCTCACCATCATATGGTCTGATATTTTCTATAACACTTATATGTAGTAAACCCCTCACCATCATATGGGCTGATATTTTCTATAACACTTATATGTAGTAAACCCCTCACCATCATATGGTCAGATATTTTCTATAACACTTATATGTAGTAAACCCCTCACCATCATATGGTCTGATATTATCTATCACACTTATATGTAGTAAACCCCTAACCATTATATGGGCTGATATTTTCTATAACACTTATGTGTAGTAAACCCCTCACCATCATATGGGCTGATATTTTCTATAACACTTATGTGTAGTAAACCCCTCACCATCATATGGTCTGATATTATCTATAACACTTATATGTAGTTAATCCCTCACAATCATATGGTCTGATATTTTCTATAACACTAATATTTGGTAAACCCCTCACCATCATATGGTCAGATATTATCTATAACACTTATATGTAGTAAACCCCTCACCATCATATGGTCTGATATTATCTATAACACTTATATGTAGTAAACCCCTCACCATCATATGGTCTGATATTTTCTATAACACTTATATGTAGTAAACCCCTCACCATCATATGGGCTGATATTATCTATAACACTTATATGTAGTAAACCCGTCACCATCATATGGTC
>SAYR01002362.1:0-27080 GCA_004382745.1 Argopecten irradians irradians
ATTATATTAGGACACAAAATAACAGGGTTCTGAGTTATATTGACAACAAATAACAGGTTCCATTGATTATATGAGTACACAAATACAGGTCTCTGATTATATTGGACACACATAACAGGTCCATGATTAGATAGCTACACAAATAACAAGGATCCTTATTATATAGGACACAAAATAACAGGGCCCTGATATATGGGACACAAATTAACAGGGCTCTTAGTTATATTGGACACAAATAACAGGTCCTAATTATATAGACACAAATAACAGTGATTCTGATTATATAGGACACAAATAACAGGTCCTTGATTTAAAAGGACACAAATATCAGGGCCCTGATTATATAGGACACAAATAACAGGGTCCTGATTATATAGGACACAAATAACAGGGCCCTGGTTATATAGGACACAAATAACAAGGCCCTGATTATATAGTACACAAATAACAGGGTCCTGAATAACATATATAGGACATAAATAACAGGGCCCTGATTATATACTACACAAATTATAGGTTCCTGATTATTATAGGACACAAACACAGAACCCTGATTATATAGACACAAATAACAGCCATGTTTATATAGGACACAAAATAACAGGGCTGAATTTATGTATGAAACAAATAACAGGGCCCTGCTTATATTGGACACAAATAACAGGGCCTTGATTATATAGGACACAAATAACAGGGCCCTGATTATATAGAACACAAATAACAGGGCCCTGATTATATAAGACACAAAATATAACAGAGACCTGATTATATAGGACACAAATAACATGGCCCTGATTATATAGGACACAAATAATGGGGCCCTGATTATATAGGACATTAATAACAGGGCCCCGATTATATAGGTCACAAATAGCAGGGCCCTGATTATATAGGACACAAAACACAGGACCCTGATTATATAGGACACAAATAACAAGGTCATTATTATATAGGACACAAATAACATGGCCCTGATTATATAGTATACAAATAACAGGTCCCTGATTATATAGGACACAAATAACAAGGACCTTGATTATATAGGACACCAAAATATAACAGAGACCTGATTATACAGGACACAAAAAAACAGGGCCCTGTTATATATGGGCAAAAATAAAGCTAGCCCTGATTATATAGGACACAAATAACAGCGGTCCTGATTATATAGACACAAATAAACAGGGGCCTGATTATATAGGATGCATATAACAGGGTCCTGATTATAAAGGACACAAATAACAGGGTCTGATTATAAAGGACACAAATAACAGAGTCTGATTATAAAGGACACAAATAACGAAGTCCTGATTATATAGGACACAAAATATAACAGGGACCTGATTATATAGGACACAAATAACTGGGGTCCTGATTACATGCATAGGACACAAATAACAGGGTCTTTGTTGTATAGGACACAAATAACAGGGCCCTGATTATATAGGACACAATAAATAAGGTCCTGACTATATAGGACACCAATAACAGGGCCCTGATTATATAGGACACAAATAACAAGGTCCTGATTATATAGGACACAAAGAACAGGGCCATGATTAACAGGATCTTGATTATATAGGACACAAATAACAGGGCCCTGATTATATAGGACACAAATAACAGGGCCTTGATTATATAGGACACAAATAACAGGGCCATGATTATATAGGACACAATTAACAGGGCCCTGATTATATAGGACACAAATAACAGGGCCCTCATTATATAGTACACAAATAACAGGGTCCTGATTTTATAGGTCACAAATTACAGGGCCCTGATTATATAGGACACAAATAACAAGGTCCTTATTATATAGGACACAAAAAACAGGGCCCTGATTATATAGTATACAAATAACAGGGCCTTGATTATATAGTATACAAATAACAATGTCCTGATTATATAGGACACAAATTACAGGGCCCTGATTATATAGGACACAAATAACAGGGCCCTGATTATATAGGACACAAATAACAAGGTCCTTATGATATAGGACACAAATAACAGGGCCCTGATTATATAATATACAAATAACAGGTCCCTGATTATATAGTATACAAATAACAGGGTCCTGATTATATAGGACACAAAATATAATAGGGACCTGATTATATAGGATACAAATAACAGGGTCCTGATTACATATATAGGACACAAATAACAGGGCCCTATTTATATAGAACACAAATAACATGGCCCTGATTATATAGGACACAAAAAATATAATAACAAGGTCCTGATTATATAGGACACAAATAACAGGGGCCTGATTATATAGGACACAAATTAGAAGGTCCTTATTATATAGGACACAAATAACAGGGACCTGATTATATAGGACACAGATAACAAGGTCCTGATTATATAGGACACAAATAACAGGATCCTGATTATATAGTACACAAATAACAGGGCCCTGATTATATAGGACACAAATAACAGGGCCCAGATTACATATATAGGACACAAATAACAGGGCCCTGATTATATAGGACACAAATAACAAGGCCCTGATTATAACAGACACAAATAACAGGGCCTTGATTATATAGGACACAAATAACAGGGCCCTGATTATATAGGACACAAATAACAAGGTCCTGATTATATAGGACACAAATAACAAGGCCCTGATTATATAGGACGCAAATAACAGGGCCCTGGTTATATAGGAGAATAATAACAGGGTCCTGATTATATAGGATATAAATAACAGGGCCCTGATTATATAGGACACAAAAAACAGGGACCTCATTATATAGGACACAAATAACAAGGTCCTCATTATATAGGACACAAATAACAGGGCCCTGATTATATAGGACACAAATAATAGGGCCCTGATTATATTGGACACATATAACAAGGCCCTGATTATATAGGACACAAATAACAGGATCCTGATTATATAGGACACAAATAACAGGGCCCTTATTATATAGGACACAAATAACAGGGCCCTGATTATATAGGACACAAATAACAAGGCCCTGATTATATAGGACACAAATAACAGCACCCTGATTATATAGGACACAAATAACAAGGTCCTTATTTCATAGGACACAAATAACAGGGCCCTGGTTATATAGGACTCAAATAACAGGGTCCTGATTATATAGTACATAAATAACAGGGCCCTGATTATATAGGACACAAAAAACAGGGTCCTGATTATAAAGGACACAAATAACATGGCACTTATTATATAGGACACAAATAACAGGGACCTGATTATATAGGACATAAATAACAGAGTCCTGATTATATAGGACACAAAATATAACAGGGGCCTAATTATATAGGACACAAATAACAAGGTCCTTATTATATAGGACACAAATAACAGGGCCCTGTTTATATAGGACACAAATAACAAGGCCCTGATTATATAGGACACAAATAACAGGTCCCAGATTACATAGGACACAAATAACAGGATCCTGATTATATAGGACACAAATAACAGGGCCTTGATTATATAGGACACAAATAACAGGGCCCTGATCATATAGGACATTAAGAACAGGGCCCTGATTATATAGGACACAAATAACAGGGTCCTGATTATAAGACACAAATAACAATGCCTGATTATATAGAACACAAATAACAGCTAGGGCCCTGTTCTGTCAAAATATGAATTTCATTAAATTGCGTCAAGATGTTCTGTTAAATAATGAATCAGAGATGCAAAGATGTAATAGAAATATTTATATTTCGAAAGACCGATTTTAATTAGCAGAAACAAATATCCCGATATATAATTATCAGCGGCATAGTTAATTTGAAAATTTAATTACTTATGAAATCTCTTATATTTCACGCTAGGCCTATGTTTCTGATTTTAATTAAATACGTTATGAAGTTCAATTCTGGTGATATATTACCAATTAAAGCTCCCCTAAACCCAGCTGATTGCCCTTCCCGTATGTGTCACGCGGTTTATGACAGGTTCATATTCGGACATTTGTGAAATTATTTATTTGTTTTAAATAATCTACTCGAACAGTAAAATACAAAGCTTCATATCAAAAATTATAGCCGTTTACCTGTGTTTCTTATAGTTAAATCCTTCTTAACATTTTTCAATACCGGTAACTCTGGTCTTGCGTCAGTTAATTAGCGCAATTAGCGACTATTGCATGCATGTTTGTTCCTGTATGTTTTGTATATTATCATTTTGTGTTACTTGTAAATTCACTTTAGACCTAGGTTTGGTAGTGCAGAATTTGATATTTCTCCGCACCGCACCCGACTGTAAATCTTTATAGAATTTTTCATCTTATCTTTTAATTTTAATAGATGAAGTGTGAAAAGCATAGAAAAGATCCTCCTTTCAATTGTCAGACATTGATCAATATTTGATGGGCGCCAAGATCCTCCTTTGATCTCTTGATACACTTTTTAGCGAGGAGTTTCACTTTTTTCACTTCAATATTAGGCTAAAGCAAGGAGGTACATGTAGGCATATACAAAATGTATAAAGCAGGAAGTGGCAATCAATTAGGACAGAAACAAATACATTGTATTAGGCTCATTATAATAATTTTGTATGAGTTTGTCCAAATATTTGATTACAGTAGAATCGACTACAAGTGTTTTCTTTTTAATCAGAAATATTTTGCATTCGGATGTACATCTGTAGACCTGTACTCAACCGAGACGGGAACGCAAGGGAGGTAACCGAGACTGAGATGCAATCAAATCGACATATGGAACTCTCCCATTACTGAGATACGTTTGTTCAACGTACGCATGGCGTAAGCAATGGCTGCTGGTCCGATTGCTGAAAGAAATCAGGGTATGTTCTGTTATTATTTTGACATATGTTAATAACAGTATTTCTTTTAAGGTGCCAAGTATACAAGAAACAGATTATTTAGTTAAAGCCGCGTCTGTCGCGTTGGATATATGTCTGAAAATGATTTAACCCATGACTGCATTGTAAACAAAGCAAGTTAACAGTTCAACCACAGGAGTTTGACGTTTTGTCAATAATATATATTTACACTCGCTAGGCTTGTTCACTATACGCAAGTACTAGCCGATTTTGTTTACCATAACTGCATGGTAACATTGAACTTTGAACTTGCGTATGAAAATGTTCTATGCAACGTAAAGGGGCTACTTTTTTTTTAAAGAAACACATAGCTTTGTTTACATTTTGACGTAACATTACGTTTATATTGCTGTTTTTCATAGAATTTGGGGAAAATGTAAACAACACATATATGTTTTATATTTATATATGATACAAACATTTTTGAAATGAACAATTGTATAAAGAAACGGGATAAAAATATCCCGACCGGGGTGACGCTTTCATTTTTGTTAAAGATGATGGATGTCAAATGTAAACATTACCTCTGTGTCTGTGTCCTACGATCGAGTCTTTGGGGTTGACGGGCGTGAGACCCTCTGACAGAGCTAGGTCAGTTATAAACATATTCTCTTGTATTTGTTCTTTGAGAATTTAATCATGTGTATTATAAAACATGCACCGCTAGTAATCCACGTGTTGATAGTCACACGTCACCACAAATACAATGTATCCATCGAACACAAGTGAAGTTGTTCCATCTATAGATGGCGATGGATCTAAGCGTAGATTATATAATCACATGGCTTCGAAGAATGTAATATCGTCAAGTCAGACGACAATCTCAAACAAATTTAGCTACTTGAACATCGGTGTTTTGACAACTTCGGAAAACTCCAGTGTGTAAGCGCGCGTCAGCCTCGCCTCGGTGCACAATAACGGTCACCGAGTTCACACATGTGGCCGCCGTACAAATACTTTATGTTATTACGCTATATATTAATTTTTAGCAAAATTGAATACCTATTTAAAGTTCTGATATGATTAAATAAAATTATCTCTGAAATTTACTTTGTTTGTCATGTTTATTTTACACTAAAATATTGATCTTTTTTTTTTCCGTCGTGGATGAATAATTCTATCTTACGTGAAGAGTCATCATTCGCTGTTCAATTGAGTAAGCTCCTCCCACTTTTGACCGACTTTTATTGAATAATTACGTCACTTTCAAATGACGATTTTATTGCATAAAATGTAAATAAAAAGTTGTGTGAGTGTAAATATAGGGATTGGATTTCGTTTTTATGTTAACCATGCTTGTATGGAGCAATTCCTCTAAGAATATATTCAATATGGGGCGCTAACGCGCCCCATAGAATATATTCGTAGAGGAATTGCTCCATACAAGCATGGTTAACATAAAAGCGCAATCCAATCCCTATATAGTATACATATATAAAAAATACCCCAATATACTATGTATACTATATATTATTGACAGAACGTCAAACTCCTGTGGTTGAACTGTTAACTTGCATTGTTTACAGTTTGATAGTATACATATATTAAGAGCGCAGCTCTCTGCGCGGCTGAAGGCCGCGTAGAGCGAAGCTCTACTAACCATAACACGTGTGTGTGCATATAGATTCCAATACATTCCAGTACCCCTTGGACTTTGAAATTGTGTCCCGCGGGAAAAGTCTCGCGCCTCCATGTAGGCAGCCATCTTTTAATTCTCGTTATCAGCACGACGAGATTTGAAATTTATGTACTAGACTAAATGTTTTACCAGTATACGCTTTAAAATTACTGTAAGTAGTCTAAATTTACACATATACAAGAACAACGCAATAAATGTACTGGTCCAATATATACTGTGTATGTTTTCAAGCGCACAGCACCGTCAGCAGTGACGTCACAAAACCTGACGCCAAAGATGACGGCACAGATTCGCGCGTATTTTTGATAGCATGGCATGTTGCCAAGTTTTCTCTGCATCTGATAAAAACAAGATTGAAGTATATTTAAACAAGATTGAAGTATATTGAACTATTTCATTTGGATTATTTTTAATTCTTTCTAACTATTGATAGTATGTGCATGTCAGTGAAATATTTTATTGTTAATTTCGTAGAAAAATATAGACAATATAAAGTTATGATATTATAATCTTTTACATGTAGCTGCGCTCTTTTGAGGCTTTGCCTTAAATTCATATTATTGACAGAACGTCAAACTCCTGTGGTTCAACTAAAAAAATGTTAATTTCCGCAAGGCCTCTGGGCCATACAACAGTTTGGTAGTATACTCAAAGAACTCTCGAAATATTACAACACCCATCTTAACAAAAATCTTTGCGTGCTCACTAGGTTGGCCACAAGTTACAGTAATTAAGGGTTTCGCTGGTTGGGGATAGCCTAATCCTGCATTTGAGTAACAGTCCTGTATTTGAGGGATAATTTTATTATTTGCAGGATTCTTTGAAATGTAAACTGATAAAGTTGTTTTAAACATTTGTTTCATCGACCGCTTCCCGCGGTCCATTCCAAATAGCGATACCCTACTCAACTTTATCCTTCGATAGAACCACCAGAAAGAGACTTTAGTCCTTAAATAATCGATCAGGTAACACTATAACAAGTAGGAGAGAATTTGGAGGCTCCATTGTTTCAGTGCTGATTAAGGCGTGATTTAAAAGAGTTCCCTATGTTTTCTGGCAAATTGTTCCAAATATCTACAATTCTGCTGTTAAACCGATGTTGGGTTACTTCTAGTCTAGAAACTGGCTTCATGATCTCTTCAGAGTGACCTCTTGTGAAGGTGATGGGATACATTGTAAACAATTTATCTTTGTCGACTTTTCAACAATTGAATGATTTATCCATAGGTATTTAGCACGCTGATAAGTCAAAGACCCACTATAGACTAATATATAGAGAAAGGTAAGGAACTCCTCAGTGACACAAAATTGGGTAATTTCGTTCAAAGTGTTGTAAAAAAATATCCAGACCAGATATTTCAACGGCTTTGGTCTTAATTGAGAGTTAAGATGTTACACTTCATGATGATAACAAGAAACCCTACTGAACTTGTCTATTTTTTGCACAAACAGCCTCGAAACTTGAAAAATTGACGAATTTCCGTTAGTCAGACACGATCGAGAACATTTTTGCAAACGAAAATGTCTATTCGCTACACTGAAAACACGGCAGCCTACATTACAGGCTTTGACATAAACAAACAACAGGTGGAAACAAATGTATTTACTTGTTTGACGGTTCGTTAAAATCCCCCTCTCGTGGTCCTTGTGTCGTTTTTCAGCGATAATAGTTATCCGGGTCAGGCTGACTGCCATTTTGCCACTATCTTGAAAGTTATGTAAAGCCTAATCTCATTGGTCGGTTGGTTTTAGCTTCGCTTTAGCTTAGCTGGTTGGCGACATATTATCGTGAAGAACATATTATCGTGATTTTGATTGCTTTACGATCTCTTTAGAGTGACCTCTTGTGAAGGTGATGGGAGACATTGTAAATAATTTATCTATGTCGACTTTTCAACAATTGAATAATTTATCTACCCATAGCATTCCATGGGTATTTAATCACGCATACTGGTTGGTGACATATTATCGTGAAGAACATATTATCGTGATTTTGATTGGCGCGGTACACAGGATGCAATTTTTAAACGTTCATGTTTAGAAAGATGACACGTACCAAAATTACCAACAATATTTTCAAATTTAGCAAACCAATTTGAAGACCAATTAATCTTTAAAAAATATTTCAAATGTTTATCTTTATGTTGATACCAAATTAAATTTATTCCATCTCACATAACTATTTTAAATATTTTTTTTTTTGAAAAAAATCACAATAATATGTTCAGTAAAATGACACGAACACCAATTTGACTGATCTTTATCAAAGGACTGTTTTCATTGTAAAATATTATATAAATTCACTTAAAGCTTATATAATTATTCATATGAAGTGTTGTGGACTAAAAATTATTTACAACTCTAAAAAGCTAAATTTGAATACAACATTTAAAAAAAAAAATCGAGAAAAATCACCATTTTTTCACGATAATATGTCGCTAGCCAGTATATCATTTAACGTCAATACAGTTGTTTTCCGTAACTTTAAATTTCCATAATACAAGTCATCTCAAATCCCCACGTATCGCGATGGAAAGTTGAATTATTCATGATTTGTCAGTCTGAATGTAGCATAAGTACCAATTTACTTTTGAGGCTTTGGCAACACCGAGTGACTGTCTATAAAAAGTACAGGGTACACTCAAACAGAACTTCGATACAAGTGAGCGACTGAGCGGTAGGGATTTATATATTTCATTCGCAGTTGGATGATCACATGAATATAACTGAATAACAGACAACTGAAATGTCGATTGCCGTTTTGTGTTCGTAACTTGGCCAGTCAAATCACCTGTCATGGTCACCAGTTTTTGGGAGAGTTTAAATTTGAATGCAAATTCTAAAGAGTTGCAGACTTCAGCAGAAACAGACTGAAAATCAGGGCGTGAACTAAACAGAAAAGTGTGCGTCCCTTTCACATTCAAAGTACACTTTGACAACATGTGATGACAGAAAAAATTACTTTATTGTTGTAAAAGTTTGAAAGATGCTTATGTGTTTGAAGAGGGAATACACAAATAGTTCAAACATATGAGTCACAAAGTGAATATTAAAAATTAACCCTGTAATAATTTTCCCTGGTTCTTCAGATTCTCGATAAACAAAATGATGAGCGGTAAAGAAATTTTTCTCATCTTTGGAAAGTAAAAGTGTGAAACTGACGAAGGAGAAATCAAATTGGAATGGTCCTATCTATAATTTGTTCTTCATTTTTCTTTACAGATGCGACGGTGTACGTCGGCGGCCTGGATGAAAAAGTCCTGGAAGCTATTCTCTGGGAGCTCTTCCTCCAGGCTGGCCCTGTAGGTAAGGCCTTCACCCTTCATTATAGCTAGATCACCAGACATGACAGGTATCGTGCTGAGTGATCGTGCTGGAACCTTGTTGATATAGACCATTGGACAGATAGCATTGATTAGTGATTACGTCATGATCAGACGCCTGATGTCCACCAAAGGGAAATTGTGTCTATCTGAGATCTAGTGTATACTTCACTATACTAATGTACAATAATAATATTTCATGCATTCTTTACATGCATTCCTCAAATCATCCCTCATTTGTTAAATTTATTGTATGAGTTTTGGGTTTTATTAGTTTAAAGTCATATTTATGGTATGAATAGCCTTGGTTATTTAAGAATGTGCTAGGTTTGTTGATGGGTAAAGATGGAGTACCCGGAGAAACACCATCGACCATCATTTATTACCTGAGATGGTAATTAACGGCCCCTTATGGAAATCAAACTCGCAACCCATGGTCCTTACCGGTAGTAAATATATCATGTTACAACTACTATTCATTGCATTACCCCTCTAATCTGACATTGTAATAATCAAATGTTTTATGATTTCAGTGAACGTGCACATGCCTAAGGATAGAGTTACCCAAAGTCATCAGGGCTATGGGTTTGTGGAGTTCATGGGAGAGGACGATGCCGACTACGCCATAAAAATAATGAATATGATCAAACTGTACGGCAAGCCTATACGTGTCAACAAGGTAACATACAAACCTTAATGTATTTATGGTAAATAGGTAAAAAATAGGGTCACAAACCTACTTTCTGCTAGAGTAGTTCGAATTTAACCAACTTGACAGGTGTCTGATATCTTTTAATACTTTTAATTTGGACAGACATCTGATTTCTACCTTCAATTTGGACCAACGTCTAATTTATACTTTTATTTTGGAACTTCGTCTAATTTATACTTTATTTTGGACAGGCATCTGCTCATCAGAAGAACCTGGATGTAGGGGCTAATATCTTTATCGGAAACTTAGACCCAGAAGTGGACGAGAAGCTGTTGTACGACACATTCAGTGCATTTGGTGTTATATTACAGACACCGAAGGTAAACCAATAAAGTTATCTCCCTTTATACAAAGTGAAGGTAAAAAAAAATAGTTATCTACTTTTATACAAAGTGAAGGTAAAAAACATAGTTATCTCACTTTATACAAAGTGAAGGTAAAAAAATATAGTTACCTCCCTTTATAAAAAGTGAAGATAAAAAACATAGTTATCTCCCTTTATACAAAGTGACATAGGTAAAAAACATAGTTATCTCCCTTTATAAAAAGTGACTTAGGTTAAAAAAAACCATAGTTATCTCCCTTTTTACAAAGTGAAGGTAAAAAATACATAGTTATATCCCTTTATACAAAGTGAAGGTAAACAACAGTTATCTCCCTTTAACAAACATAGTTATCTCTCTTTAACTGTTACTGTTAAGAAGTATTTTTCCAGTTCTTTATGTTTTGGTCCAGCTTAAAGAGACAATTCACTCAGGCTAATTCTTTTACATAACCAAGAAGCAAAATATAGCATAAAGGTATCGTTCTAACTGTTACATTTCTTATGAAACATACAACGTAAAACATTGACAAATTCCACGACATTGTTAAGTATTTTAATTAATGTCGTTGAAATATCAAATCGTTGATCAATACGATTAAGCAGGTACCATATGGACGCTGTACCCCTACCCGAGCCAAAGTCACGCACGTTAAACAAATGAATTACATAACCACTGAGAAGGTCATAAAATGATTTTAGGCAAGACAATTCACCTAAAAAGGTAAACACACTACTGTCAGAGCCATTTGAGCAGTTCTAGACAAAAGTTGCATTACTCTACGAGCAAGGGACAGGGTTCGGCATACAAGAAGTTTGACAACAGTGTGTAATGCCGGACAGCGAGCGAGTTTGAACATTTCACACACATGTCGCCACCATGGGCTTTTTAGGCATATCACAGTAAAACTGACTGATCTAATTTCCATTAGAACTGGTTTTTTTTTTTTTTTTTTTGATATATGTACAAATTTTAATGTTCTCTTAGACCGAATAGTCCCTTTAAAGATTAAATCAAAAGAAAGTAAAAAGGAAACCAACACAGTTTTCATACTTTCAGTTTGCATTTAATTTTAAGTAATTGAAATTGAAGCCTAAAAGTGTGCTAGGGGTGCTTATAGGGATAAAGGTACACATGTCAATATTACTGATCAGAAATATTTCCCAGTTCTTTGTGTTTAGTTCAATATTCATCAAAATGTAATTATCTCCTTTTATACAAGTCTTAAAGTGGTTAAAGTGAGATTAGAAATCACCAATTTACATCTTGCTTTTTAGCCCACCATCATAAGTGAATGAAACAGTTTCTTAGACACTAGTTTCTGGTTTTCCATTGTTTTTCCTCTAGATCATGCGAGACCCTGACACAGGAAACTCCAAAGGTTATGCCTTCATCAACTTTGCATCATTTGAGGCTTCCGACGCTGCTATAGAAGCTATGAATGGACAATACTTGTGTAACAGGGCTATTTCTATATCATACGCATTCAAAAAGGATGCGAAAGGTGAAAGGCACGGGTCAGTAGCAGGTAAGTGGTATCAGATCTTTAACACTGATGTAAGTTTCATAGGTGATAGGATGTTAGTCAGATATATCCATAACTTAAATCATATTAATGTGAGTTTTGTGAAGAATTAACAAGTTCATTATTATTCTTGCACACTTTTCAATTTCCGTTGTATCAACCATTTGTTGTCCAACATCTCACAATCTGTCGACTGTCTATATATCTGTCACCATTCACAAAATCGACATATTGAGTGTCAAACAAAATTGAATAAATATCATCCTCATCAAAATGATTTATTTTACACTTTAAAGGAGAAGTTGTTGGACAAAACTTACCTAAATTTTGGCTTTTATTTCAGAGCGTCTCCTAGCACAGCAGAATCCCCTGTCACTAACAGATCGTCCACATCAACTGTTTGCTGATGCCCCGCCCCCTCCACAGCAGCCCCCCACCCAAGCCGCACCCTCATCGATAGCCCCCCCTCCCCCTCCACCATCACCTATGGGACTCAACACAGGCCAGAACCAAGGTAAGTACATTGTCCTACAGTAACACTTATTTAACTCAGTTAACTGGCACACTTTACCGTGTAGGGACAGTTAACTGGAACACTTTACCGTGAAGGGACAGTTAACTGGAACACTTTACCGTGTAGGGACAGTTAACTGGAACACTTTACCGTGTAGGGACAGTTAACTGGAACACTTTACCATGTAGGGACAGTTAACTGGAACACTTTACCATGTAGGAACAGTTAACTGGAACACTTTACCATGTAGGAACAGTTAACTGGAACACTTTACCATGTAGGGACAGTTTAACTGGAACACTTTACCATGTAAGGACAGTTTAATGGAACACTTTACCATGTAAGGACAGTTTAATGGAACACTTTACCATGTAGGGACAGTTAATTGGAATACTTTACCATGTAGGAACAGTTAACTGGAACACTTTACCATGTAGGGACAGTTTAATGGAACACTTTACCATGTAAGGACAGTTTAATGGAACACTTTACCGTGTAGGGACATTTAACTGGAATACTTTACCATGTAGGGACAGTTTAATGGAACACTTTACCATGTAAGGACAGTTTAATGGAACACTTTACCGTGTAGGGACAGTTAACTGGAATACTTTACCATGTAGGGACAGTTAACTGGAATACTTTACCATGTAGGGACAGTTAACTGGAACACTTTACCGTGTAGGGACAGTTAAATGGAATACTTTACCATGTAGGGACAGTTAACTGGAATACTTTACCATGTAGGAACAGTTAACTGGTACACTTTACCATGTAGGGACAGTTAACTGGAATACTTTACCGTGTAGGGACAGTTAACTGGTACACTTTACCATGTAGGGACAGTTAACTGGAACACTTTACCATGTAAGGACAGTTTAATGGAACACTTTACCATGTAGGGACAGTTAATTGGAATACTTTACCATGTAGGGACAGTTAACTGGAACACTTTACCATGTAGTGACAGTTAACTGGAACTCTTTACCATGTAGGGACAGTTAACTGGTACACTTTACCATGTAGGGACAGTTAATTGGAATACTTTACTGTGTAGGGACAGTTTATTTGGTTTGACCAAGCTGAGATAATATAATGTTTTCATTACAAACACACACACAGGGTCTGGTGTTGGCATGATGGCTCCCCCGGTACCGCCACCCAACTCCAGTCAACAACAGATGCCGATGCCACCTCCTCCCATGCCACCCATGGGGATGCCACCATTCCCTCCTCCAGGCATGCCACCACCCCCAGGTAAGTACACTAGAGGCTTTTATCTCTTAACATTACGAAAAATTTCAATAAATGAAAAAAAAAATTTTCACATTGTAATACATTTCAATATTAAAAATTCACTCTAACTGTTTAACATGAAAATTCCTTTGTGTGGAAACCTTAAAGATGCTCCACCACCGACATAGCATAAATGTTATTCATCATTTGAACAATAATTGGTGTTTAATAGTGTATATATATACATAATTAACAAAAAAATAACATAACATAATTTATTTCGCTTTGGGTACATGCACAATCATTACTTCATTCTATATAGAATATAGTGCAAAGGAATTTTTTCTGGATGCAATTAATAATTTTTCATATTTTTAACTTGAAGTAAAATTAGAAGCTCAAACTTTTCAATGGTGGTAATGGTGTAAAGTAAGTAACTTGTTACTGAAGAAAAAAATAAATCGTCTGCTCCTGTTTTTTATGGTGAAAAAATACCATTCGTCAGCAGTGGAGCATCTTTAAATTTGTGTGGGAAACAATTCTTTGTGTATACCTATTTGTGTTACTTGTATTACGGTGATGCTGGTTATGTGTCACCATTCGTACACAATATTCATGTTGACATATGATGACCTCCTGCTACTCGTTTTATTTTCATATCCTCTATTTTTTCACAGGTGTAATGTCTCCTTATGGTCAGGGCCAACCTCCACCCCCAACCTCTCAAGGCCAGACAGGGCAATCCCAAAACAATTCTGGTAAGTATACAACCTCGAGTGCCTCACCCTACCTCTCAAAGTCTGACAGGTCAACAATCCCAAAACGATTCTGGAATAAGTATACAACCTCAAGTTCCTCACCCTACCTCTCAAAGCCAGGCAGGGCAACAATCCCAAAACAATTCTGGTATAAGTATACAACCTTGAGTGCCTCACCCTACCTCTCAAAGCCAGACAGGCAATCCCACAACAATTCTTGTATAAGTATACAACCTTGAGTGCCTCACCCGACCTCTCAAAGCCAGGCAGGGCAACAATCCCAAAACAGTTTTGGTATAAGTATACAACCTCGAATGCCTCACCCGACCTTTCAAAGCCAGGCAGGGCAACAATCCCATAACAATTTTGGTATAAGTATACAACCTTGAGTGCCTCACCCGACCTCTTAAAACCAGACAGTACAACAATCCCAAAACAATTCTGGTAAGTATACAACCTTGAGTTCCTCGCCCTACCTCTCAAAGCAAGACAGGGCAACAATCCCAAAACAATTCTGGTAAGTATACAACCTTGAATGCCTCACCCTATTTCTCAAAGCCAGACAGGACAACAATCCTGAAACAATTCTGGTATAAGTATACAACCTTGAGTTCCTCACCCGACCTCTCAAAGCCAGACAGGGCAACAATCCCAAAACAGTTCTGGTAAGTATATACAACATTGAGTTCCTCGCCACACCTCTCAATGCCAGACAGGACAATCCCAAAACAATTCTGGTATAAGTATACAACTTTGAGTTCCTCGTCCGACCTCTCAAAGCCAGGCAGGGCAACAATCCCAAAACAATTCTGGTAATTATATACAACCATGAGTTCCTCACCCGACCTCTCAAAGCCAGGCAGGGCAACAATCCAAAAAAGGTCTGGTAATTATATACAACCATGAGTTCCTCGCCCAACCTCTAAGAGCCAGACAGGACAATCCCAAAACAATTCTGGTATAAGTATACAACCTCGAGTGCCTCAACCGACCTCTCAAAGCCAGACAGGACAAACCCAAAACAATTCTGGTATAAGTATACAACATTGAGTTCCTCATCCGACCTCTCAAAACCAGACAGGGCAACCATCCCAAAACAGTCCTGGTATAAGTATACAACCTCAAGTGCCTCACCCTACCTCTCAAAGCCAGACAGGGCAAGAATCCCAAAACAATTCTGTTATAAGTATACAACCTTGAGTGCCTCACCCTACCATTCAAAGCCAGACAGGACAACAATCCCAAAACAATTCTGGTAATTATATACAACCATGAGTTCCTCAACCGACCTCTCAAACCCAGGCAGGGCAACAATCCCAAAACAGTACTGGTAAGTATATACAACCATGAGTTCCTCGCCCAACCTCTCAAGGCCAGACAGGACAATCCCAAAACAATTCTGGTATAAGTATACAACCTTGAGTTCCTCACCCGACCTCTCAAAGCCAGACAGGGCAACAATCCTGAAACAGTTATGTTGTGTAAGTGTTTTAGTGAGGAAGCTCGATCATTTACTAATTAACTATAGCGACAGGGTGTGGAATGATATGGTTATGGTTACAGAAAATATACTTTTCACAACAAGGAAACAACTATTTGAACCCAAATCAGAGATTTTGTTCCTCTGCAATTGATTTCCATGAAATGCCTACTGGAAGTCTGATGTGATGTTTGTTTTGTCATTTTCAGCAAATCAACCTCCACGGATGCCACCTGGTATGCCCCCACCCCCAGGAATGCACAACATGGGTATGCCACCTCACCCAGGAATGAGACCCCCACCACCAGGCTGGAGAGGTCCCCCACCCAGGGGACCTGGTGGACCACCATTTGGTAGGTATCATGACCCAATCATATGTCTGTAAACACTTCTTTGCCAAAACTAATGAAGCTAATATAATGAAAGCTTGCAAAAATCCTCAATGGCCTAAGGACAATGGAAACTCTGAATCATATGGCTCCCACCTCAGGAAGATGAGGGACGAGCAAAAGGGGTCAAATTGTCTTTGGAATTTAAATCCTTGATCTCAACTCGCAGATGTGGTAAAATTAAATTATTTCAAGCCCTTTTCAAACATTGTGAGTTTCAAGACCGTTGAGTAATAATCGACATGTCTTTATGACTGTAGTTGACAGAATTTTACCCTCCCTGTTCCCCTTTGTTGACTATATTTGACAGGGTTTTACCCTCTCTCTTCCCTGTTGTCGACTATAATCGGCACTCCATGTTGATGTTCTTTCTTCACAATAACATTCTTAACACATTATGTCATCAGTTTGTGTGTGATTATCTTTAAATATTACCTCACATTTCGTGTATCAATGCTTCAAAATTTGTGTGCAGCCCTCTAGGTTTAGGATAATATAATTTGTGTGCAGCCCTCTAGGTTTAGGATAATATAATTTGTGTGTAGCCCTCTAGGTGTAGGATAATATAATTTGTGTCCAGCCCTCTAGGTGTTGGATAATATAATTTGTGTCCAGCCCTCTAGGTGTTGGATAATATAATTTGTGTCCAGTCCTCTAAATGTTGGATAATATAATTTGTGTCCAGCCCTCTAGGTGTTGGATGATTTGTGTCCAGCCCTCTAGGTTAACGTTAATTTGTGTGCAGCCCTCAAGGTTTAGGATAATATAATTTGTGTCCAGCCCTCTAGGTTTAGGATAATATAATTTGTGTCCAGCCCTCTAGGTCTAGGATAATATAATTTGTGTCCAGCCCTCTAGGTCTAGGATAATATGATTTATGTCCAGTCCTCTAGGTGTTGGATGATTTGTGTCCAGTCCTCTAGGTTTAGGATAATTTGTGTCCAGCCCTCTAGGTCTAGGATAATATGATTTATGTCCAGTCCTCTAGGTGTTGGATGATTTGTGTCCAGTCCTCTAGGTTTAGGATAATTTGTGTCCAGCCCTCTAGGTTTAGGATAATTTGTGTCCAAACCTCTAGGTTTAGGATAAATTTGTGTGCAGCCCTCTAGGTTTAGGATAAATTTGTGTGCAGCCCTCTAGGTTTATGATAATTTGTGTCCAGCCCTCTAGGTTTAGGATTATTTGTGTCCTGCCCTCTAGGTTTAGGATAATTTGTGTCCAGCCCTCTAGGTGTCGGATAATTTGTGTCTAGCCTCTAGGTGTCGGATAATTTGTGTCCAGGACTCTTGGTTTAGAATAATGAAATTTTACATGGTTCTGTAAAGATTTCGGCTGGTCATCGTGAAGCTTGTTGAGTTTTCACATGGGTTGAGATATCCACCTAACGACCCATGTTTGATAGTATTTCTTACAAAAAAGAGTTTTGCATATTTATAAGACATGCTCTGTTTTCCAGGCCGACCTCCACACCCCGGAATGCGAGGCCCTCCCCCAAGTGGTCCCCGCGGCCCAATGAGAGGTCCCCCACCCAGGGGACCCAGACCACCCTTCCAGGGCCGACCCCCACCACCCCCAATGTATTAAAGTATGGATTCCTCAGTACTGTGACATCTCCAGACAACATGGATAACAGTCAAAGATTTATGTTTGATCTGCAACAAAATCTGGTGATCAGGCCATCAGTAAATATGGACCAGTGGACTGTTGTTGTGTACGATCACGTTTGTTGTTTACTTCAGATGAACTTTTAGTAATTATATGATATTGTTGTGTATCAACTGTAAAAGGTAATCACATGATACAACGATGTTACACGATTCCAAACTTGGAAAGTAGATCTCTGCAGGAAACACTGTTCGGACTGTGTAATGTAACGGCAATGCAACATGATATCAGCTACAATATCAAGACAATTGAGGCCAGTTGTGTTAGCCCATTTCAATACTTACCTGTCAGTGTCTCATGGAAGGAGAGAGAGGTTTCATATGGAATATATTTCATCTCATCATGATATATTTTAATGTACGTATAGCTATTTCAATGTCAGAAATTAAAAATTTTAATGTATGTATAGCTATTTCATTGTCAGAAATTAAAAAATTTAAAGTATGTATAGCTATTTCATTGTCAGAAATTAAAAATTTTAATGTATGTATAGCTATTTCATTGTCAGAAATTAAAAGTCTAAGGGAAAGAAGAATGTATTTTTTTTTATATTCTAGCGCCTAATCTTGTAATACTGTATAGTAAGTGTTGTGGGAAGACCGTGACGTCCTGTCCGAGGAAAAGTTTTTCGCTGAATCGCTGTGGTCGGATCGCTGTAAGCTAGTTCTAGCTTGTGAAGATCCATCGTGGTCATTTAAATACTGGTTACAGTTTCAACTGTCACTTCACTTCCGGTTGCGCATAGCATTAAAAACACAAACTGTACAGTCTATTTACACAAGTACTGGTAGCATTTATATATTTTGACTTGCATGGTTCCATGCCAAACGTAATTTAATTGTCATTCTCCTCAATCTTAAGAACATATTCACAGTTCTCATTCACTATAAAAATTTGAGACGGCTTTCAGTCGCCCCTGTAGTTCATATATACAACATTACACATAGTTCGTGCTTAGTTTAAATAATGTCACTTAACACATTAAAAGGGGAGGCAGTAATCCCCAGTTTATTCGTGCTGAATTAATTGTTGCAGAGCTGTGGCGGGACAAATTACCCCAGATAGCAGATACAACCAGTTCGTCATATTCAGCGTGGTATCACGTATGGTGGTATAAGTTGGTCTGGTAGTATTTGGAGTTTCAGTTGACGGATAATGGGATATTGAATGTTGCAGAGCTGTGGCGGGACAAATAACCCCAGACAGCAGATACAACCAGTTCATCAGTAGTAACAACATTGTTGATGGTTGGTCTATTTCTCACTTCACTTCACTGCATGAATGATGGTTTGAATTTTCAAGGGTGGTTCTTCCAGAATTCATTAAGGCGATTTTTAAAGCTGTTTACAGACGGGGCTGACACCACTTCCTCTGGTAGGGAGTTCCAAGGCGGAGTGATTCGATTACTGAAGAAATTTGCTGTCAGCTGTTTTCGGAATGGTCTCTTATAGAGCTTTTTGGAGTGACCTCTAGTTGATACATAAGGGTTCTGGGTAAATAAGTTGTCTCTGTCCAAAATGTCGATGTTGTTGATTATTTTGTAGACTTGGATCATATCAGCTCTCTCCCTCCAATACTCCAGGGTTGGCAGTCCGAGAATTTTCAGACGCTCTGTGTAAGTTTTACCTTCTAATGTTGGGATACGTTTTGTTGCCCGTCTTACATATAACGGTGACCAGGTTGTTGAGGCATACTCCAGGTGGGATCGAATAAGGGCCTTGTCCAGGGTTGTAAAAATTGCTGGACTCGTATATGTAAAACTTCGATATATAATGCCAGTGATTTGGTTGGCTTTACTGGCGGTTTTTGGACATGCGTTGAAAAGTTCAGTTTATCGTCCACAAAGACTCCTAGATCTTTTTCTTGGTTCGCTTTATCTATCACTGACCGAGTTCCATCTTGATGTAGAGTGTACTGTGATGTTTTTTCTTTGGTGCCAATCTCGATGTGCTTACATTTGTCGATGTTAAGGGCCATGAGCCATGACTCGGTCCACCTGCACATGTAGTCTATACTTTGTTGGAGTTCCTCTCTTTGCTCAAGCGTTGTATAACTGATGATAATTTGGTGTCGTCCGCAAATAATTTTTTGGTACAATTTATCATCTCCGACAAGTCATTTATACAGATCAGAAAAAGCGTTGGTCCAAGTACACTTCCCTGTGGTACTCCACTCAAGACAGGCAGTGGTTCGGATAGAGTACCATTGATGATGACTCGTTGATTTGTGTTTTCCAGGAATGAAGTTATCCAGGCTAATATTTTACCAGCTATCCCATATTTTTCCAACTTGTAAATAAGTAATCTATGGCAGACCTTATCGAAGGCCTTACTAAAATCCATGTATATCACGTCCACATTATGGCCCTCGTCAAGCGAGCTGTACCAGATTTCTAGCGTTTCCAGGAGTTGGGTGGTACATGATTTTCCTTGACGAAAACCATGTTGGTCGTTTGAAAAGAGTTGGTTATCTTCCATATGGGCCACGATCTCATTCCTGATGATCCTCTGAAAAATTTTGCAGGGTACAGATGTGAGGCTAATAGGGCGATAGTTTGAGGGATTTGATTTGGAGCCTTTTTTGAAGATGGGAGTTACGTTAGCCATCTTCCAACTTGTTGGTAGGGTACTTTCATCAATGGATTTGTTGAAGATGATTGATAGTGGTTATGTGATTGAGTCGCGTGTCTCCACTATGAATTTAGGATGAAGATTATCTGGTCCTGGGGCTTTGTTTGGGTTTGTTGCTCTGATGGCTTTTGCTACTTTCTCCTCAGTAATTTCTATCGAGTTCAGGGTTTGTGGATATACTTTTTCAGCGAGTGGTGGTGGATCACAGTTGTTATCTCTACTGAAAACACTTGAAAAGAATGAGTTCATTGTGTTGGCAGTTTCGTTGTCATTCGTAGAAAGTTCGCCGTTTAATTTTGTTACACGCTGCATTGTTGTCTTAGTCTTGGTTTTGCTTCTGACATGTTTCCAAAATAATTTCGGGTTTGATTTGATTTTTTGAGAAAGGTCTTCTTCGTATTTGTAGGTGGATTTTCTTGATAGTTTGATGAAGTGGTTTCGAGCCAATTTGTAGGCGGTGAAGTTTTCCTCCGTTTTACAATGTAGATAACGCTTCCATTTACGCGATTTGTTCTTACGAGCTTCACGAGCTGCTTGATCTAGACAGGAAAATTTGTTGCCGTTAGAACCGCGATCTTTACTCACTGGTATGAGTTTTTCAATAATCGTGTTGAGGATGACAGTAAGGTGGTTCCATGCAGTGTTGACATCCTGGGTCAATCGGAACACCTCGCCCACTTCTTCGAACATAGGCTCGGACCTAACTGTATGAATACACATGAAAGTGATGTATTTTGTGATCCGCCGGACAATGGCCAAATTACCACTACCTGTAGGACTATATCATAAAGGGTTACCTCCCTTGTGAAACATACAGCGTTATTTTTGTCTGCTTCAAAGCTCTATATGTACCACAAAGAAGAACTTAAAACAAACTCCCTGATTTTTACTATCTAGAGTTGTATTTTACAAGACGTATGAGATATATTTATTGGAATGAACATGAATGCTCGAACAAGAAACTATGAAATGTTTTAGAAAATTTATCCAACGGTAACCTTTTATGAATGGAATATATGACTTAATACATTATTCTTCTTTGAAGAATGTTCACAAATTGTACCTCAGTTCGTGCGTTATTTAAACCATTAAAACCGCTGACCAATGGTATTTTTTCTATAGTATTAAAAAAACAGGAGCAGACGAATCAAGCCTTTTTTCAGTTTCAAAAGTTACTTACTTTACCATTACCGTCATTGAAAAGTTTGAGCTTCTTATTTTACATCAAAATAAAAAATGTCAAAAATAATTAATTACTTTCCAAAAAAGTCCATAGCACTTTGTCCTATATGAAATAAAGTACTGATCGCGCATGCACCATTTAGCAAAATATACTATTTTACATATATTTGTGTTAATAAGACATACATTTACATGAGTAAACACCATTTTTTTTCAAATGATGAGTATCGTTTATTCTCTCTCGGCGATGGAGCATCTTAAAGCACATATGTACCAAAATATCCATTTATTTGTGAGGTGACTGTTCCAACTTGAAGACCAGATAAGATACATTTTTTTTCATATGAAAACGATATAGACGATCGATCTAATTTGTTTACATGCTTCATCTGTGATTCCGGTAGCGTGGCATTGTTAGTCCAATTAATATATCATTAAAAGATTATTTCTCCATAGTTAAAACTTTTATTCCTCGAAAATACAATGTATATATATACACACGTGAATATATATACAATCAAGGATACATTACCGTAAAAATTACAAACTCCTCTTCTGATTTTACTTATCAGCCATTATAATCATACATGTGTAACGGAGAAGGCTTTGGCGGGAAATGGCTATGATGTATTTGCTAGCTATTAGAATCTCCTCTGGGTGGAATAAGAGTACAAGTAATATATATAAAGCTTACCTATTTAAAGCGTTACTAATTTACGAGTAATTACGGTCTTATGGAGCTGTAGAGAGCCAAGGTACATTTCAGTTGTTCGAAACCGGCGCTACAGGAGGCCATGATGGAAACTACAACCTTCGGAGCGATGTGCGGAGCGCTGTGATTGGTCGATCGTGAGTAGCGGCAAGCAATGTGGGCCATCGTTTCTACCGCGCGGCAGGTATAAATACTCGTGCGCGCACGCTATACAGCAGATTGGTTGCAGGACTGGTTGAGCCAGCCCATTCACTGGTAAGTGCCAGCAGTCTCCGGAATGGAGGCACTATGGTGCACCATGCCTCCTTATTACCTCCAAATTCAAATAGAATATACATATGAAATTGAATAAAATAATACGGGAATCGTTCCGTTGGTAATATGTAACAACTGTAACTAGTATAAATAAACAGTAAGCTGGCTGTGAAGTGATATTGCGTATGTCGGCCGGATATAGCGTAATTACTACTGGTCAGTGATAATGAAACTAGTACAGAAGGGAATTAGACATTTCGGGTTTACATTACCTAGGAGAAAGACAGGTTTTTACCGTCTATTTTACTGGGGATGTGTATAATAGTGACAAATAATTATAATGATGGCTAGGCACTATAGAGAAGCACATTGATTCTATTTGGGGTCTCGAACAGTGGGCAAGCTTATATATAATTTTGTCGTACCGGGAATAGTGGGGGATGAGGGTGCGTTGACAGCGCCTCGGTTGAACGGGTATCGTGCTAGTCCGCTAAACCTGCCTATATTATTAGGCTTTTTTTTGCCTAATATATAGTCAGCTCGCGGTACCTCTTAAAAATGTGAAATCGTATATATTAGGCAAAAAAAAAAAAATTAAAAAAGCCTAATAATATAGGCAGGTTTAGCGGACTAGTATCGTGCGTGCTAGGGTGAGACAAGTAGGTTTAGGTCGGCCCTGGGCGCTAGGGATAAGAATGGTTAAACCCTCAGAACTTCCACTATTAACTTCACTGTAAATGTTGTGCAAAGTTATTAAATTCCATATCTAAATTAAACCTGTGCTCTGGCAGCGTGTGTAGGTCAGGATGTCAGTCTGTTCTGTTACTCGGGGTTAAAGGTCAATAGTTGGGACATTAGGTCGGTAATTAGTACGTTGTATGGGGGGTGGTTATTACGCATACAGAAGACCAATTGATTAAGTCAATTGGTCTATAAATATCATATATATATTATCAGATTTCATTGGATCTTCGTAACTGGGATATTTCTTATTATATATTTTTCTTGGAAGTATAGGAACTTGGCACATCGCGATGGTCGCCTTTCCTTATTGATCCCTCGCCACCCTCTCCAAAAGGAAATGATACAATTTGATGACCCTAAGCATGAAGGCCACAAACCCATTTTCCACGGCTAGAAATAATTACTACCAAAACATGGGAATCGTCCGTTGGTGTAAATGTACAACTGTAACTAGTGATAATAACTAGAATAAGCTTGTGTGCTGTGAAGGAAACAAGATAAAATATTGTCGCTCGTGGTGTCGCACCCGCCCATCGCAGCGGATTGCGTGAATATTATGGGAAGCGTGTCATGACTGTCCCTAGACAACAGCTTTACTTCCTACTTTTATATCGCTTGACGAGTTCGAGGTTCTGAGTATAGGAAACCATCACCATAGTACGAATTTAAAAAGGGCTGTGCATTACACAATCCTCACTCTTTCGGAGAGTGTACTGATACACATCACTACTAATCTGGCGCGTGTTCAGAATAGGAACCTAGCGTTTTACCGTTCTATTTACTGGCCTGGAGTATTGAATGTTATCTACAATGAGTGCAGATGACAAAATTGAGTGTCATTTTTACTACATTGTGGGCATGTACTATGCATTCAACTCAGAGAAATCCACTTGATCTATTTGCTGGATTAATCGGGTCCTCCGTAGACCAGTTGGGCAAAGTCCCTGTTACTCAATTATAATTCAGACTCTCTAACTACTAGTCCCCGATAACCTAGCCTGAGCTGTCCCTTAATGAGTACCGGTGATACGACCCCTCGGTTGCGCACCAAAGGCAGGTCCTCCCTCTCCCCTTTCACGAGGGATGCAGTGAAACCATCCCGGCTCACCATAAGCCACCCACCGGCTACCGACTCATTGCCTAAGCTTGATCTCGACAATTTAACCACCTGGAGTTATTCATCCAGTGTACAACAAGCAACATCGTGCTCTCCTATAGCAACTGTTTCTAATACCTGTGCTAAGGTAATCGCTCCAATAATGGTCTCCGATCCCTAGGGTACCCACTCTTTATAAAACTATATAGGGTCATGCTCTCGCCGCCGGACCCTACTCACAACTCTCGGTAAGAATGTGTTAGATTGGCCCTGTCTCTCAGTGACGGTTACCCTTAACATAGAATAGTGAAATAGTCTGCTATTATATTAGACCAAAGATCATACTTAGTCTCCGAAGAATAAATATATAAAAGTAACATAAAAAGGGCGAGCTACCTGACCCTTATTAAAAAATAGTCTATACAGAGCAGGTCTATTAATCCGGGTTATCCGCCCAACAGGTAGAAGTCTTATCTACTATAGTGCAGTATCAGTCATCATGCATCAGGTCCTTGTTGCTCACCTAAAATAAAACTTGCACGTGTCTGCGTTGCCTCCTACCCCTGAGGGATGGGAGGACGCACATAAGGTATATACGGGATCGGACCCTGCCGCTAGAAAAGGTGAAATGAGCTTATCCAATACCCCTCTCCATCAAATTTGGCTCCTGTATCAAATCATTTTACTATAAATGCACTAATGGCTGTGCCCGTGCTGCATACTTTATTTAAACTTTACCCTATCTGTCTCGTTAGTACAACTTGCAAACTTCGTTGTAAGGCCCAGGTGTACTAAAATCCAAAAACACAAAATGTGTTATATACCATTACGCCAGCGGGTCCACCCCATATTTTATTCTTTCTTATACGATTTGTTTTTAGATTTGCCAAAAATCAATGCTCCATTTTGTTCGGGGATCTATGTTAGCCTGTTTTTGTTTTCTGGCATAGCACGTTTCCATGTGTGTGGTTAACAACCCAGTTCAATCGGATGTCCACTTCTGTCTGGTGGTACCTACCCAGGCCACCGGAATTATGTATAGCAGGAGGAGGGGTTTTTTAAGCGAGGCTAATGGAGTGAAGCCTATTACCTGTTTATTAGTAGTTGAAGATATAGGTTGGAAGATGCGCTCCATTCTAATGTATGCTCTGTTGTGTTTCTTGGAGTGGAGGTATATGGCCTCAGATTCAACCATTCCTTCAAGTTCCTCCCTTCTGCATATTTCTTTTTGAGATTCCGCGCGTCACGCATAACAAAGAACGGACCAATCACATGGAAAAGTATAACCAGAAGTATTGAATATTAGAGATCGTCAAAACAGTTTTATTATATAAACATAAAGTAAGACATGATAACTTAAGAAGTTAAAAAGTAGAAAAAACTATTATCCTGTGAATCTAATCGGGAAATGGGGGGAGGGAAATAACAATCAGTTATTTAGTTATTCCAGCATATAAAATACAATTTCAGTATTGTAAATCTCATAAACCCTAGTATAATAATATGAATCTCTATATCCTGGAATAGTTAATCAAACCAAAGTACAAATAATGGACTAACATAAACGTGATTTCGTCAATTTACTAAACCTCTAATATAAATATTCTGTATACATTCGAAGTAAAAGAATTTCACATAAATAAATAGAACTCTAAAAGAACAAAAAGTAGAAAACCTCGAAAACAAATTTAGTCAACAAAGGTGAGACTAACCTAGTACTCCTATACACAATAAAATTACATGGTTAAAATAACGGGTAAACAGCAAGGTATGCTCTCGAGATAACTCTCTCAGTTTTTCAATTTAAACAAATCAAAATAGCCCACTGACTTTATAGACATATATGTGATAAAACAAAAATGTATGCAATAGGGATCCCAGGTCAATTAGTTAATCGACATATTACTACTGAACATAACCGTATTATAATAATGATTCAAAAATACATGTTGGTATTTTAATAACAACTTCTGATAACCCGTATTTTTTGTTAATGAATGTTATAATAGGTAAAATAAAGTGGTCCACCCTTATCGTTACTATCC
>SAYR01002369.1:0-11295 GCA_004382745.1 Argopecten irradians irradians
ATAACATTGTGATATGTCTGAGTGAGTTTTGTTGGTCCTATATAGATAACATTGTGTTATGTCTGAGTGAGTTTTGTTAGTCCCATTAGCATAACATTGTGATATGTCTGAGGTTTGTTACTCCTATATAGATAACATTGTGATATGTCTGAGTGAGTTTTGTTTGTCCTTTATAGATAACATTGAGATATGTCTGAGTTTTGTTAGTCCTATATGGATAACATTGTGATATGTCTGAGTGAGTTGTTAATCCTGTATGGATAATATTGTGATATGTCTGAGTGAGTTGTTAGTCCTATATGGATAACATTGTGATATGTCTGAGTGAGTTGTTAGTCCTATAAGGATAACAATGTGATATGTCTGAGTGAGTTTTGTTAGTCCTATAAGGATAACATTGTGATATGTCGGAGTGAGTTGTTAGTCCTATATGCATAACATTGTGATATGTCTGAGTGAGTGTTGTTAGTCCTATAAGGATAACATTGTGATATGTCTGAGTGAGTGTTGTTAGTCCTATTGTGATATGTCTGAGTGAGTTTTGTTAGTCCTATATGGATAACATTGTGATATGTCTGAATTTTGTTAGTCCTATATGGATAACATTGTGATATGTCTGAGTGAGTTTTGTAAGTCCTATATAGATAACATTGTGATATGTCTGAGTGAGTGTTGTTAGTCCTATATGGATAACATTGTGATATGTCTGAGTGAGTGTTGTTAGTCCTATATAGATAACATTGTGATATGTCTGAGTGAGCGTTGTTAGCCCTATATGGATAACATTGTGATATGTCTGAGTGAGTGTTGTTAGTCCTATATGGATAACATTGTGATATGTCTGAGTGAGTGTTGTTAGTCCTATATAGATAACATTGTGATATGTCTGAGTGAGTGTTGTTAGTCCTATATGGATAATATTGTGATATGTCTGAGTGAGTTGTTAGTCCTATATAGATAACATTGTGATATGTCTGAGTGAGTTTTGTTAGTCCTATATGGATAACATTGTGATATGTCTGAATGAGTTTTGTTAGTCCTCTATGGATAACATTGTGATATGTCTGAGTGAGTTGTTAGTCCTATATAGATAACATTGTGATATATCTGAGTGAGTTTTGTTAGTCCTATATGGATAACATTGTGATATGTCTGAGTGAGTTGTTAGTCCTATAAGGATAACATTGTGATATGTCTGAGTGAGTGTTGTTAGTCCTCTATAGATAACATTGTGATATGTCTGAGTGAGTTGTTAGTCCTATAAGGATAATAATGTGATATGTCTGAGTGAGTTTTGTTAGTCCTATAAGGATAACATTGTGATATGTCTGAGTGAGTGTTGTTAGTCCTATAAGGATAACATTTTGATATGTCTGAGTGAGTGTTGTTAGTCCTATATCGATAACATTGTGATATGTCTGAGTGAGTTTTGTTAGTCCTATATGGATAACATTGTGATATGTATGAATTTTGTTAGTCCTATATGGATAACATTGTTCCTACAATAACCTGTGATATGTCTGAGTCTTGTGTCGTTAACTGCATCTTGTGATGTTGCTCTGAGTGTTAGCCCTATGGATAAAAATCTGTGATATGTCTGAGTGAGTTGTTAGTGCCTCAATAGGATAACATTGTGATATTGTCTGAGTGAGTTTGTTAGTTTATATAGATTAACATTGTGATATGTCTGAGATGAGTGTATTGGTTAGTCGCCATATGGATAACATTGGTGATATGTCTGGAGTGATGTTGTTAGTCTATATAGGATAACAATGGTGATATTCTGAGTGAGTTTTGTTAGTCCTATATGATAATCATTGTGATATGTCTGAGTGAGTGTGTTAGCTCCTATTATGAGATCATGTGGATATGTTCTGAAGTGAGTGTTGTTAGTCCTATAAGGAATAAATGTGTATAGTGTCTGAGTGAGTTTTGGTAGTCTCTATAAGGATAACATTGTGATATGTCTGAGTGAAGTTTTGTTAGTCCTACTTAGGATAATCATTGTATTATGTCTGAGTGAGTGTTGTTAGTCCTATATGGATAACATTGTGTTATGTTGGTGAATGTATTGTTAGTCTATTGACATAACATTTGATATGTTCTGAGGTGATTTTTTACTCCTATTATAGATAACATTGTGATATGTCTTAGTGAGTTTTTGTTAGTCCTATATGGATAACATTGTGATATGTCTGTAATTTTGTTAGTCCTATATGGATAACATTGCGCATATGTCTGAGTGTAGTGAGTTAGACCCCTATGAGGAATGAATATTGGTGATTATGTCTTGAGGAGTTGTTAGTCTATATGGATAACATTCGTTGAATATTCTGAGTGAATGTTGTTAGTCCTATATGGATAATATTGTGATATATATCTTTGAGTGAGTTTTGTTCGTCCCTCTATGGGATAAACATTTTGCGATATGTCTGAGATGAGTTGTTTAGTCCTATAGCAGATAAACATAGTACTATTGTCTGAGTGAGAGTGTTTGTTAAGTCCTATATGTGATAACATTGTGATATAGTCTGAATTTTGTCTCTAGTACAGTGATTTCCTGAGTTTTGTAGTCCTATATGGACTAAATTTGTTGATATGTCTGAGTGAGTTTTGGTGTTTTAGAATCTGTGTTATGTCTGTATTGTTATGTAGATAACATTGTGATATGTCTGGAGTTTGGTTAGTGCCTATATGATAAACTTCGTGGATAATGTCGAGTGAGTGTTGTTTACTCTTAGTTCCTATTGAGTCCCTATTATGGTAGAACATTGTTGATATGTCTGAGTGATGTTGTTTAGTTCCTGTATGGATAACTATTGTGATATGTTCGTGAGGAGGTTGTTAGTCCTATAATAGCATAACATCTGTGATATTTCTGAGTGAGTTGTTGTTAGGGTCCTACTATGGATAAACCATTGGTGAATATGTTCTGAATGAAGTTGTTGTTAGTCCCTATATAGATAATTCAACATTGTGATCATTCTGAGTGAGGATTTTATTTCGCTATATGGATAACATTGTGATATGTCTGAGTGAGTGTTCGTTAGTCCTCTAAATAAGGTAACATTGTGATATGTGAGTGAGTGTTGTTAGTCCTATATAGCATAAATTGTGATATGTCTGAGTGATGTTGTTAGTCCTATATAGATTAATATTGTGATATGTCCTGAAGTGAGTTTTGTTAGTGCCCTATTAGAATACTGTGTGATATGTCTGAGTGAGTTTTTGTTTAGTCGCCTATATGAACTTGGATCTGATAGTTATTGGATAACATGTGATATTGTCTGAGTGAGGTTTTTTAGTCCTATATAGATTAACATTGTGATATATCTGAGGTGAGTGTGTTTAGTCTATATGGCGGGATTAGACATTGTGATATTCTTGAGTGAGTGTTGTTAGTCCTATATAGATAACATTGTGTATGTCTGAGGAGTGTTGTTGCTATCGCTGATTGAGATAACATTGTGATAGTGTCTGACGTGAGTGTTGTTGAGTGCCCTATACAAGGATAACATTGGTGATATGTCTGAGTACTTGGTTAGGTCCTATAAGGGCATAAATTGTGATATGTCTAAGTGAGTTTTGTTAGTCCTAAACTATAATATTGTGATATGTCTGAGTGTGTTTGGTTAGTCCTATTAGGAATAATATTTTGTGATTATGTCTGAGTGAGTTGTTAGTCCTATATAGATTAACATTGTGATATGTCTGAGTTGAGTTTTGTTATTCCTATATAGATAACATTGTGATATGTCTAATGAGTTTTGTTAGTCCTATGGATAACATTGTGAATTGTCTGAGTGAGTCTATTAGTCCTCTATGGAATAATAATGTGATATGTCTGAGTGAGTTGTTAGTCCTATAAGAATAACATTGTGATATGTCTGAAGAGTTTGTTAGTCCTATATGGAAAACATTGTGATATGTCTGAGTGAGTGTTGTTTAGTCCTCTAAGGATAACATTGTGATATGGTCTGAGAGTTTTGTGTAGTCCTACTATGGATAACATTTGTGATTATGTGCTGAGTGGGTTTTTGTTAGTCCTATATTGATAACCTTGGGATATGTCTGAGCTGCGTGTTGTTAGTCCTTATATGGATAACATTGTGATATGTCTGAGTGAGGTGTTGTAGTTCCTATATGTGATAAAACATTGGATATGTCTCTGAGTGAGTTTTGTTAGTCCTTTATAGGGATAACATTGTGATATGTTCTAGATTTTTGTATATCCTATATGGATAACATGTAATTCGAAATTTAGTCATTGGTATGATAGTCTGAGTGAGTTTTTGTGAGTCCTATATAGATACATTGTGATATTGTCTGGATGGAGTATTGTTTAGTCCTATATGGATAACATTGTGATATGTCTGAGTGGTGTTTGTTTCGTCCTATAGGGATAACTATTGTAGATATCTGTGTGAGTGTTGTTAGTCTATAGGGATACACATTGTGATATGTCTGTGAGTGAGTGTTGTCTAGTCTTATATAGATAGACATTGTTGGTTATATCTGAGTGAGTTTTGTTAGTCCCTATTTAGGATAAACCAATTGTGATATGTCTGAGGGTTTGTTATTTCTATATAGGATAACATTGTGATATGTCTTAGTGAGTTTGGTTAGTTCCTATATAAGATAACATTGGTGATTATGTCTGAGTTTTGTAGATCCCTTATACTGATACAATGGCGATATGCTGAGTGGTAACTTATATGTATTGTGATGATTGTTAGTGATCTGTACGAGGGTTCTGTATGATTTATGCATTTGTATCCATGTATAGATATGTCATTCAACATATTTTTGTTTGTGAATATGGCTGAGTGATTTTGTTAGTCCTATATGGTACATTGTGATATGTCTGAATGAGGTTTTTGTTTAGTCCTATGGATAACATGCGATATGTCTGAGTGAGTTGTTAGTCCTATAAGGATAACATATGTGATATGTCTGAGTGAGTTTGTTAGTCGAAAGCGAGTTATAGTTTTAGCTATGATAAATTGTGATATGTTGAGTGAGTTGTTAGTCCCTATCATTGGATAACCATTGTGATAGTGTCCTGAGTGAGTTGTTGTCCATGTAACGGATATCGTCTGTGATGTGCTTATGGATAACATGATTCATTTGTTGCTTGATAATTATGTTCTGAGTGAGTTTTTTAGTCCTATAAGGATACATGTGATATGTCTGAGTGAGTAGCTTGTTAGTCCTATATGGATAAACATTTGTGTATGTCCTGAGTTGAGAGAGTTGATTAGGTCCTATATAGATAAATCTGTGATATGTCTGATGTGAGTGTTGTTAGTCTATATGGAGATAACATTCGTGGAGTATGTCTGAGTGAGTGTTTGTAGTCGGTATATGAGGATAAGCATTGTGATATACTCTGAGTAGAGAGTCTTTTTATCCTATTAATGGATACACATTGTGATATGTCTGAGTGAGTGTTGTAATCGTCCTATAGATAACATTGTGATATGTCTTGAGTGAGTGTTGTTAGTTACCTATAGGATAACCATTGTGCATATGTCTGAGTGAGATTTTTGTAGTCCTATATGGATAACATTGTGATATGTCTGAGTGAAGTTTTTGTTAGTCCTATAAGGGATAACATTGTGATATGTCTGAATGTTTAGTCCCTATATGGATAACATTGTGTAGATGTCTGAGGTGAGTTTTGTGAGTCCCTATTATAGTAAGCATTGTGAATATGTTCTTGAGTGAGAGTGTTGTTTAGTCCTATATGGATAGTCATCAATTGTGATACTGGCGGGTGAGTGTTGTTAGTTCCTTAATAGATAACTTATATGGTGATATCTGAGTGTGAGTGTTGTTAGTCCTATATGAGAGTACACATTGTGCAATATGTCTGAGGTGAGTGTTTGTTAGTCCTTCTATAGAAAACATTGTGATACTGTCTGAGTGAGGGTGTTGTTAGTCCTATATGGATAACATTGTGATATGTCTGAGTGGTTTTTGTTTAGTTCTATAAGGATAAACATTGTGAATTGTCTGAGTTTTGTTAAGTTCCTATGAAGGGATAACATTGTGAATGCTGAGTGAGTTTGTTAGTCCTATATACGATAACATTGTGTTATGTCTGAGTGAGTTTTAGTTAGTCCGCATTAGCATAACATTTGTGATACTGTTGAGGTTTGATTACTCCTATATAAGATAAATTTGATATGTCTGAGTGAGTTTTGTTAGTCCCTATATAGATAACATTGTGAATATGGTCTGAGTTTTGTTTAGTCCTATATGGAATAACAATTGTGATATTCCTGAGTGAGGTTGTTAAGTGCCTCTATGGATAATATTGTGATATGTCTGAGTGAGTTTGTTAGTCCTATATAGATAACATCATGATATGTCTGAGTGAGTTTTTGTTAGTCCTATATGGATAACATTGTAGTGATATGTCTGAATGAGTTTTTTTAGTCCTCTATGTGGATACATTGTGATATGTCCGAGTGAGTTGTTAGTCCTAATAAGGATAACAATGTGATATGTCTGAGTGAGTTTTGTTAGTCCTATAAGGGATAACATTGTGATATGTCTGGAGTGGAGTTGTTAGTCCTATATGGCTAACATTGTGATATGTCTGAGTGAGTGTTGTTAGTCCTATAAGATAACATTGTGATACTGTTGAGGTGAGTTTGTTTAGTCTATTATGGATTAACATTGTGATATGTCTGAGTGAGTTTTGGGTTAGTCCTATATGGATAACATTGTGATATGTCTGACAAAGACTTGAGTGTTGTTAGTCCTCATATGGATAACATTGTGATATGTCTGGAGTGAGTTTTGTTAGTCCTATATGGTATAACATTGTGATATGTCTGAGTATTTGTTAGTCCTATATGAGATAACATTGCGATATGTCTGTGAGTTGAGTTTTGTATAGTCCTATATTGATACATAAATTGAATATGTTGATAGTTTGTTAGTCCTATATGGATACATTGTGATCAGTGTCTGAGTTGAGTGTATGTGAGTCCTATAATAGATAACATTGTGATATGTCTGATGTGAGTGTTGTTAGTCCTATATGGATACACATTGTGATATGTCTGAGTGAGTGTTGTTAGTTACTAATAATAATTCGTGATGTTACTAAGGGATAAACATTGTGAATAGTCTGAGGTGAGGTGTTTAGCCATATTATAGGTGACATTGTGATATGTGTCTAAGAGTTTTGTTATTCCTATATAGATAACTTTGTAGATATGTCTCAGAGTGAGTTTTGTTAGTCCAATATAGATACATTGTAGATATGTCTGATGCGTTTTGTTAGTCCTTATATGCATAACTGTAGCTTGTCCTATATACATTGTTGGTCTGTCTGAAGTGAAGTTGTTGTAAGTCCTAAATATAGCTATTGAGATATGTCATGCAGTGTTTGTTAGTCCTCTACTATAGATATACCATTCATGACATGTCTAGAGTGAGTTGTTATGTCCTATATGGATAAACATTTGTTGATATTCTAGTGGGTTGTGCCTAGATAATTGTGATGTTATCGGATTTTTTAGCTCCTTATAACATGTATCTGAGATTTTCTTACTCTATGATCATTGTGCATTATGTCTGGTGAGTTGTTAGTCCTATAAGGATAACAAATGTTGATAATGTCTGAGTGAGTTTTGTTAGTCCTTAGGATAACATTGTGATGATGTCGGAGTGAGTTGTTAGTCCTATATGGATGACATTGTTGATATGTCTTGAGTGAGTGTTTGTTAGTCCTAATCAGGATTAACATTGTGATATGTTCTGACGTGAGTGTCTTTTAGTCCTAATCATGGCTTAACATTGTGATATGTCTGAGTTGAGTTTTTGTTAGTCCCTATATGGGATAACATTGTGATATGTCTGAGTGAGTTTTGTCAGTCCTTATATCGGTTAAACATTGTGATATGTCTGAGTGGAGTTTTGTTAGTACCCCTATATGGACATAACATTGTGTTATGTCTGAATTTTGTTAGTCCTATATGGATAAACATTGCGATTGTTCTTGAGTGAGTTTGTGTAAAGTCTCTATATAGAGAACATTGTGATGTTATTGTGTGATAAGTGTTGTTATGTTCTATATTAGGATAAACATTGTGAATATGTCTGAGTGATGTGTGTTAGTCCTATATAGATAACATTGTGATATGTCTGTGTGAGTGTGAGTGTGTTAGTTTATGGATAACATTGTGATAATGTCTGAGTGAGTTGTTGTTAGTCCCTATATAGATAAATTTGTGAATATGTCTGAGTGAGCGTTGTTAAGCATATATGGATAACCATTGTGCATTTCTGAGTGAGTGTTGTTATTCCTCTTATATGATAACATTTGTGAATAATGTCTGATGAGTGTTGTTAGTCCTATATGGATAATATTTGTGGATATGTCTGAGTGAGTGTTAGTTCCTATATTAGATTAACATTTGTGTATTATGTTTGTTTAGTTATTTGGAGTTTTGTTAGTCCTATATGGATACATGTGCATATGTCTGAATGAGCTTTTGTTAGTCCTGCTAATGCGATAAACATTGTGAATATGTCCTGAGTTGATGTTGTTAGTCCTATATGGATAACATTGTGATTGATCTGAGTGAGGTGTTTGTTAGATCCTATGAGATAAATATTGTGGATATGTCCTGAGTGAGTGTGTGTACGTCCTATAAGGTAAACATTGTTGATATGTCTGAGTGAATTGTTGTGTCTCTATACGAGTAACATTCGTGAATGCTCTGAGTGAGTTGTTTAGTCCGCTATAAGATAAAATGTGATATGTCTGAGTGAGTTGTTAGTCCTAATAAGGATAACATTGTGATATGTCTGAGTTGAGTGTTTGTTAGTCTATTAGGATAACTTTGCGATATGTCTGAGCTGAGTGTTGTTAATGTCCTATATCGATAACATTGTTAATGCTCTGAGTGAAGTTTTTGTTAGTCCCCTATTATGGATAACATTGTGATATGTTATGATTTTGTTATGCACTATATGGATAACTGTGTATTGTTTGTGTCATATGTCTGGAATGTCTGAGGAGTTTTGTGAGTCCTATATAGATAACATTGTGATATGTCTGAGTCGAGTGTGTTAGTCCTATATGGATAACATTGTGATATGTCTTGAGTGAGTGTTGTTAGTCCTAATATTAGATACTTTGTGATTATGTCTGAGTGATCGATGATTGTAAGTCCTATATGGATAAAACATTGTGAATATGTCTCTGAGTGAGTGTGTTAGGTCCTATATAGATAACATTGGTGATATGTCTGAGCTGAGTGTTTTTAGTCACTATATGGATTAGCATTGCTGATATGTCTGAGTTGAGTGTTGTTAGTCCTCTATAGATTAACATTTGTGATATGTCTGAAGGAGTGTTGTTAGTCCTATCATGGGATAACATTGTTTGATATGTTCTGAGTGTAGTGTTGTTAGTTCTAATAAGGATAAACATTGATGATATGTGTCTGATGGAGTTGTTGTTAGTCATATAGGAATAACATTGTGATATGTCTGAGTGAGTTTTTGTTAGTCCTATAAGATAAACATTGTGATAATGTCTGAGTTGTTTGTTAGTCCCATAAGCGCATTGCACTAATATTGTGTTTATGTCTGAGGGTTTGTTTAGGTCCTAAAAGGATTAATATTGTTTATATAGTCTGGAGAGTGTGTTATTGTTAGTTCCCTATTAGTCATTAACATTGTGATATGTCTGAGGTTTGTTACTCCTATATAGATAACATTTGTGATTATGTTCTCGCGAGCGAAGTGCCAGTCTTGTTTCAGTTCCTATATAAGGATACATTTGTGATTATGTCTGAGTTTTTGTAGTCCCAATATGTGTGATAACATTGTGATATGTCTGAGTGAGTGTTATTAAAGTCCTCTATTGATAATAGTGATATGGTCTGAGATGAGTTGTTAGTCCTATATAGATAACATTTGTGATATGTCTTATGAAGAGATGTTTGTGTGTGTTAGTCCTAGTATGGAGGTAACATTGTAATAGTGTCTGTAAATGAGTTTTGTTTGTCCTCTTCATGATAACATTGTGATATGTCTGAATTTTGTTAGTTCCTATATGGATAACTTTGTGGATATGTCTGAGTTGAGTTTTGTTAGTCCTATATAATACATTGTGATTATGTTCTGAGTGAGTGTTGTTAGTCTATATGGATAACATTGTTGATATGTCTGAGTGAGTGTTTGTTAGTCCTAATAAGATAACACTTGTATATGTCTTGAGTGAGTTTTTGTTAGTCCCTATATGGATCTAAACATTGTGATATGTCTGAGTGAGTGTTGTTTAGTCCTCTATATAGGGTAACATTGTGATATTTCTGTGGTGAGTGTTGTTAGTCCTATTATGGATAAAACACTGTGATATGTCTGTGAGTGAGTGTTGTTAGTCCTCTTTATGATAAACATTGTGATATTGAGTCTGAGTGAGTTTGTTAGTTACCATATATGTGGATAACTATTGATAATGTCTAGAGTGAGTGGTTGTTAGTAAAAATAAAAATGTCTGGTTTGTAGTCCTATAAAAATATATTGTCTTAGTGTAGAGTTTTAGTTCCTAACTTCATAAAAGTGTTTATCTATGATTTAGTTCCATTAGCATAAACATTGTAGTGTCTGATAAATAGATAAATCATTGTGTGATATGCTGAGTGAAGTATATTGTATCCTTTATATAGATAACATTGTGATATGTCTTCAGTTTTGTTGAGTCCTATATGGGATAACATTGTGATAATTGTCTGAGTAGTAATTGTTTAGTCCTCATATGAGATAATATTGTGATATGTTCTGAGTGAGGTTTTGTTAGTCCATATGGCATAATCATTCGTTGATATGTCTGAATTTGTTAGTTCCTATATGGGATAACATTGTGATATGTCTGAGTGAGTATTGCTGAGTCCTATATAGATGAAACATTGTGATAATGTCTGAGTGAGTGTGTTAGTACCTATAATGGATAAATCATTGTGAATGTCTGAGTGAGTGTTGTTAGTTCTTATATAGATAACATTTGTGGATATGTCTCGAGAGTGAGTGTTGTTAGTCCTATATTGGAATAAACATTGTGATATGTCTGAGTGTGGAGTGTTGTTATCCTATATAGATAACATTGTAGGATTATGTCTGTGTTGCAAGTGTTGTTAAGTCCTTATATTGGATAACTTTCGTGATATGTCTGAGCTGAGAGAGTGTTGTATTAGTCCTCTATAAGATAACATTTGTCATATGTCTAGTAGAGTGTTGTTGAGTCCGTTAGTGATGGATAACATTGTA
>SAYR01002382.1:0-10517 GCA_004382745.1 Argopecten irradians irradians
TATATTTTTTTTCGTTTTTTTGTGGGGATTGTTATGTTTATATTATGTAAAATAAAATATGTAACAATAATATAGTAGATATAAACATATGGTTATTCATATATTTTACGTATTTATACTCAATTTTCGACGCCACGAGAAAAAAATACGGTCGCTAGTTATGTAAACATTGACAGAATATGCAATATCAGCTTGAAATTACAATTAATTCAAGTTACGCGAATATCATACTGAAATTTTAATGAGCGATTTTACGTTATTCTAGTTTTACTTTGTAAACACCTTAGATGTGTGATTTATCACCAAATTAAAGTTTGCTTTAGTAGATACCCATGGCCGCAGCCATTACGTACAGTTTACTGCCGAGATCTCAAATTTCGTCTTTTTCAGAGTCAAATGAATTACGTTTGCTGGATATTTTTTAGTCAGAGATTTAGGATTTTGTTTATGCTACAAAGGGAGTCAGTGTATGTTACTTTATCAATTTTTTTAACAATCTTTTTAGTTTTGGATTTTCGAGGCGTCTGCGCAATGTGTCGGTGGGCTTTACAGTATTACGATCTGTAGTTCTAATAAATGTATGTCTACTCTAAACAATAGTAATATCAAATTATGTTAAGAATATCCTCAATTGAGACTCACTTGGAACTCATGGAATAAAAGCGCATTGGAATTTTAAACTGAACCTCTACACATTAAAAATGATACGATTCTCACATTTTTATATTTCGAGTTATATCGTCAGCCTTACGTTACGATAACATGTCTAGTCAAGAGTCAGTCAAAGAAGTTTCTATTAGGAGTGCATACATGAGGAAATAACACATTACACTGTAGTGCTATTTCTTGCGACAACTTATGTAAGAAATATACGAGTACATGACAAAGGTAATATTATTATGACAGCAACAATTCAGCTTATAGCAAGCATGAAATACGTAATAATATTAGTTGGAAACAGCTATCAAATTTTAGCGAAAGAAGAATTTAAATCTAAGGTATAACTTAAAATTACATTTATGTCACACAAATGACACAAAATAGGTTAAGACTGAAGTGAATATATATAACGCTATATAGCAAGTGTAAAAATTTACAGGAATATACCACCCTCATAGTGTTGAATTAACAGAGGCCCAAGCTTAACGGTCATCTGACTACCTTGGCAATAGGTAAATAATTTTTCATATGGTGTCAATTTGTCGTAGACATGTCAGGATCATTTTCAATTTCTTTCAACAAATTTTATTTCAAACAGAGCCAAGGGCTATAGACATGTAGGGAATTTATTAGATTATAGATGTCAGGTGCATCTTCGATTTGGATCAACCAGAGATGTAACAACACTTTGTCGGACATGTCAGGTATTTTTCATGACCAAGTTTAGACCAAATCGCAATTGGTAGAACTTCAGAAGAGTTCAATGTGTTTCAGATGGCGGCTGTGGCGGCATCGTTGAATTCGGATCGACCCGAAAGTTTAAACATTTTGTCGGACCATGTCGGATCATTTCATGCCATTTCAGCCTATCGCACTGTAGAACTGAGAGAGTTTCAAAATGTATTTTCAGATGGCGGCTGTGGCGCCAATCTTGGATTTTCGATCGACCGAAAAATAATTTAACACTGTATCGGGCATGTCAGGGGATATTTCAAGGCAGTTTCAGACCTAATGCGCACCGGTAGAACTTGAGAAGAAAGTTCAAAATTTGTGTTGATTCAAGATGGCGGCTTGGCGCCTATCTTGGATTTCGATCGGACCGAAAAATCACAACATTTGTTGGACCATTCAGATCATTTAATGCCAGGTTCAGTTCAAACTGCACGGTAGAACTGAGAGAAGTTCAAAATGTGTTTCAAGATGGGGCTTTGGCGCTTCTCTTGGATTCGGATCGACGAAAAATAACAACACTTTGTCGGGACATGTCAGATCATTATTGAAGTTTCAAGCCTAATCGCACCTGAGAACTTGAGAAGTTCAAATTGTGTTTTCAAGATGGCGGCTTTGGGGCCATCTTGGATTTGGATCGCCCGAAAATAACACACTTTGTCGGGACCTATCAGGTCTATTATGGCCAGTTTCAGCCCAAACCGCACGGTGAATTGAGAAGAAGTAAAATGTGTTTTCATTTAGATGGCGGGCTGTGGCGGCCATATTGAATTTCGGATCGACCCGAAAAAATAACAACACTTTGTCGGGACCATGTCAGGATCAATTTGCATGCCAGATTTCGGGCATTATATTGCACTGTAGAATTGAGGAAGAGAGTTCATTCATGGTATTTTCAAGAATGGCGGCTTGTTGCGGCATAATCTTGGATTCGGGATGTTCGAACCCGAAAAAATAACAACAGTTTGTTTCGGGACTATGTCAGGGATCATTTCATGGCAAGTTATCAGCTAATGCATGGTAGAAGCTTGTAGAAGAAGTTCAAATGTGTTTTCAAGGATGCGGCTTTGGCGGCATCTTTTGGATTAGATCGACCTCGAAAATAATCAACACTTGTCGAACCATTGTCGTTTTCTTAGTATTCACTGCAAGTGTTCAGCTTTCGCATGGTTAGAACTTGAGAAGAGTTCAATGTGTTTTAAAGATGGCGGCTGTGGGCGGCCATCTTGGATTTCGGATCGACCCGAAGTACAACACTTGTCGGACATGTCTTAGGAAAATTCATGCCAGTTTCAGCCTAATTGCATTAGGATTTGAGAGAAGTTCAAATGTGAGTATGTTCAAGATGGTTGCTGTGGCGGCCATCGTTGGATTACGATCGACCGAATACAACCTTTCGGGAGCGCAGTGTCAGGATCATTTCATGCAAAAGTTTCAGCTATGCGCACTTGGATAGAACTTTGAGAAGAAGTTCAAAATTGAGTTTGTTTTCAAGAGCGGCTTGGCGCATCTTTGGATTTCGGAATCGACCCGACAATAACAACACTTTGTCTGATTGACATTTCAGGAATCTTCATGAGATGTTTAGCTAAATCGCATACGGTAGAATTGAGAAGGTAAGTTCAGGAATGTGTTTTCGATGGCGGCGTTTGGGAGGCAGTCTTGGATTTCGGAATCGACCGAAATAACAACTTTTCGGGACCATATCGGGATCATTATGCCAGTTCAGTCAACGACGTAGAAATGTGAGAAGAGTTAAAAATTGTTTTCAAGATGGCGACTTTGGCGGCCATCTGGGATTTCGGATCGACCTGAAAATACAACTTTTTCGGACCATGTCAGGTCATTTCATGAAGTTTCAGTTAATCGCACCGGTAGAATTGAGAAGAAGTCAATGTGTTTCAAGATGTGTTACTGACTGGTTTTAGCGGCTTGGCGGCCAATCTTGATTTCGGATCGACCCGAAATAAAACACTTTGTCGGGACAATCAGGGATCCATTTCATGCCGAGTTTCAGCCAAACGCACCGTAGAACTTAAAGATTGTTCAAAATGTTTTTCAAGATGGCGCTGTGCGGCCATCTTGAATTTCGGATCGCCGAAAAATACAACACTTTGTCGGGACCATTCAGGATATTATCAGTTTCAGCCTATCGCACTGGGTGATTGAGAAGTTCAAAATGTATTTCAAGAATGGCGGCTGTTGGCGGCATCTTGTTGATTCGGATCGACCGAAAATACAACAACACTTTGTGGGGGTGACCATGGTCAGGGATCATTTTCATGAGTTTCAGCTAATCGCACTGGTTGAATTGAGAAGATGTTTCGGTAGTGTGTTTTAAGATGCGGCTGTGGCTCGGCCATCTTGGATTTCGGATCGACCGAAAAATAACAACTTTTTCGGGACCATGTCAGCATAATTTCAGGCAAGTTTCGCAAATCGCAATGGTAGGAACTGAGGAAAGAAAACTGTCAGGGAAGAAGTTCAAAATGTGTTTTCAAGATGGGCGGCTGTGGCGGCATATGGAATTCGGATCGACCGAAAAGTAATCAACACTTTGTCAGACATGTAGGATCATTTTATGCAGTTTCGCCTTATTGCAACTGTAGAAATTGAGAGAGTTCAAAATTGTATTTTCAGATGGCGGCTGGCGGGCTTCTTGGATTTTCTGTTCGACCCGAAGAATAAAACATTTGTTCGGACCATGTAAGGATCATTTCATGAAGTAGCCTAAATCGCCTGGTAGATTTGAGAAGAGTTAAAAATGTGTTTTCAGATTGCGCTTTGGCGGCCATCTTGGATTTCGGATCGACCCGAAATAACAACACTTTGTCGGGACATGTCAGGACATTTTAATGCAAGTTTCAGCAAATGCACTTGTAGACTGAAGAAGTTCAAAATGTGTTTTCAAGATGCGGCTGTTGCTGCATCTTGGATTTTCGGATCGACCGAAAAGAAGAACTTTGTGGGACCATGTCGGGATTTCATTTCATGCCAGTTAGCCTAATTGACCTGTAGAATTGGAAGAAGTTCAAAATGTATTTCAGAATGGCGCTGTGGCGCCATCTTGGATTTCAGATCGACCGAAAAAATAAAAAACACTTTGTGGGACCATGTTCAAGATTCATTTCATCAAGTTTCGCTTATCGCACCGATAGACTTGAGAGAGTGTTTCAAAATGTGTTTTTCAGATGGTGCTTGCGGCCATCGTTGGATTTCGGATAGACCGAAATAACAACACTGTGTCGGACCATGTCAGCGATCATTTCATGCAAGTTTAGCCAATCAGCACATGGTAGATTGAGAAGAAGGTTCAAAATGTGAAAAAGTTAAGCGCACGGCGCACGGAGACGCGACGGCCGGCGGCGGACGACGACGGATGAAACATGAACGACTATAGGTCATCTGACTGCCTTCGGGTCAGATGGATATAGTATTGAAGTTCATATAATGTAGCGGTAGAAAACAATAAGCTAAAATAGGTTTATGGAATTGTACATTCGTATATTGCTACATTGTATAATGTAACACAAGTGGTTTTATAGCAACTTTTAATAGCAAGATATATAATTGAAAGAACGCAGAAATATTTACCTTTTACAGTACTTGATGTGAGAATATCGTGTTTGGTATGTATGTATTTATATTATTAATTCCCAATTAAAGATGTGGCATGAGGTGATTACCAGCGAAGCCATGACAATGGCGGGCCGTAGGTCTGGCAAGTATGGTTTATACATTTCGTTTATTATATAGTGTTGTGAACAGCTTTTTACTGTTGTAAACAGAAAGTTACTCAATTAAAATCAATTATTATCTAACTTTTTCACACATGGTTTCTACCTGTGAAGAAACAACGGTAACTCGTGACGGCCGATACGCTTGGCAAGCTGGCTTCAACACTAAATCTACCAGTATATTTGCAATAAACAATTGTAAATGCAACAAGAGGCCCAAAGGGCCTTAACGGTAATCCTGACTACTTGACAATAGTGAAATTAATATATATTGGTGTCACATTTGTCAGGACATTTTCAATTTCTTTCACAAATTTTATTTCAAACAGAGGCCCAAGGGCCTTTTAATATAGGAAATTAATTAACATAGTGTACATGTAGTCACTTCTTCAATTTGGGATCAACCAGAGATGTAACATACTTTGTCTGGACATTCAGGTTTATGCAAGATTTCAGCAATCCCGTTCGGTAGAACTTGGAAAAGTTCAAAATGTTGTTTTCAAGATGGCGGCTGTGACGGCCATCGTGGTTTCGGATTGAACCCGAAAAATAACAACACTTTGTCTGGACCATGTTCAGGATCATTTCATGCAAGTTTCAGCGGAAATTGCCCAGTAGAATTGAGAAGAAGTTCAAATGTGTTTCAAGATGAGGACTGTGGGCGGCCATCTTGGTTTCAGATCGACTCGAAAAAAACAACATTTGTGGGACCATGTGGGATCTTTCATGCAAGTTTCAGCAAATCCCACTGGAAGACTTGAGAAGAGTGGTCAAAATGTTTGTTTTCCAAGATAGCGGTGTGGTGGCCATCTTGGATTTCGGATCGACCCGAAAAATACAACACTTGTTGCGACGCAAATGTCGGATTCTTTCATTCAGTTCAGCCAAATCCCACTGGTAGAACTTGAGAAGAAGTTCAAAATGTGTTTTCAAGATGCGGCTGTGGTGGCCATCTTGGATTTCTGTTCGATCCGAATAACAACACTTTGTCGGACCATGTAAGGATCCTTTCATGCAAGTTTCAGCCTAATCGCACTGGTAGAACGTGGAAGAAATTCAAAATGTGTTTTCAAGATGCGGCTTTGCGGCCATCTTGGATTTCGGATCGACGAAAATAACAACACCTTTGTCGGGACCATGTCAGGATCATTTCATGCAAGTTTCAGCCAAATCGCATTGTAGAACTTGAGAAAAGTTTAAAATGTGTTTTCAAGATGGCGGCTGTGGCGCCATACTTGGATTTCGGTTCGACCCGAAAAACAACATTTGTCGGGACCATGTCAGGATCATTTCATGCAAGTTTCAAGCCATATTGCACTGTAGAACTATAGAAGAAGTTCAAAATGTGTTTTCAAGATGGCTCCTGTGGCGGCCATCTTGGATTTCGGATCGACCGAAAAATAACAACACTTTGTCGGACATGTCAGGATCATTCTGCAAGTTTCAGCCATATCGCACCGGTAGACTTGAGAAAGAAGTTTAAAAGTGTTTCAAGATGGCGGCTGTGGCGGCATCTGGATTTCGATCGACCCGAAAAATAACAAACAACTTGTCGGACCATCTCAGGATCATTAATCATTGAAGTTTCAGCTCAATCGCACTGGTCAAATGAGAAGAAGTTCAAAATGTGAAAAGTTAATCGCACGGGCACGGGCGCCCGGCGACGGCGGAACGACGACGGATGAAACTGAGATATGGTCTCCTGACCTCTCGGTCAGATGAACCTAAAATAGTATTGACAGTCATACAATGTAGGTAGAAAACATAAAGTAAAATAAGGTTTATGAAATATGTTACATTGCGTAGATCGCATACATTGTATAAGTGTAACACAGTGGTTTAAGCATTCCTTTAAAGCAAGATATAATTGAAAAGAACGAACTATTTTCTTATTTACAAGTAACTGATTTGAGATATGTGTGTAATTATGTTTTATATTATTAAATTCCCAATTTAAGATGTGGCATTGATGTGATCTACCAGCGAAGCCATTGCATTGAGCGGGCCGTGGGTTGCAAATGGTATATACATTCGTTATAATTTAATGTGTTGTGACAGCTTTTTTCATGTTGTAACAGAAAGTTACTCAATAAATCAATTATCATTCATAACTTTTTCACACATGGATTCTAAAACAAACACTACACCCAAACCACATGGAAGAACAACACGGGTCTGTGACGGCCGATACCGTGGAGTGACTTCAACACTAAATCTACAAAATATATTTAGCAATAAACATTGTAAATGCCAACAGAGCCCAAAGGGCCGTTAACGGTAATCTGTACCTTGACATAGTAAAATTTAATTATATATGGTGTCACTTGTCAGGATCATTTTCAATTTCTTTCAACAAATTTTATTCAAAACAGAGCTAAGGCTTTAAATATAGAAATTAAGTAGACATGTGTCATGAGTAGTCATTGTCAATTTGGTATCAACCAGAGATGTAACTAATAACTTTTGTTGGACCTAGTAGGATCATTTCATGCAGTTTCAGCAAATCCCTTCGGTAGAACTTGAGAATAAGTTCAAATTGTTTTCAAGATGGCGGCTGGACGGCCATCTTGATTGTCGGATTGACCCGAAAAATAACAACACTTTGTCTGGACCATGTTCGGATCATTTCATGAAGTTCAGCGAATTGCACCAGTAGAACTGAGAAGAAGTTCAAAATGGTTTTTCAAGCTGTTAGACTGTGGCGGCCATCTTGGATTTAGATCGACTCGAAAAATAAAACACTTGTCGGGACCATGTGGGCAATCTTCATGCAAGTTTCACGCCAAACACACTGAGACTGAAAGAACGTTTTCAAAAATGTGTTTTCAAGTGGGGCTGGCGTAAGTGGGCCTCGTTTGGATTCGGATGACGCCGAAAATAAAACTTTGTCGACATGTCAGGATCATTTCATGAAGTTTCAGCCAAATCCTGGTAGACTTGAGAAGAATGTTCAAATGTGTTTAAGATTGAGGCGTGTGTGGCCATCTTGATTTCTGTTCGACCGAAAATAACAACACTTTGGTGGACGATGTCAGGATCATTTCAATGCAAGTTATCAGCCAATGACTGATAGAACTGAGAAGAAATTCAAGAATGTGTTTTCCAAGTTTGTGTTCGCCTGTGGCGGCCATCTTGGATTATCTTGTTCGACCGGAACAAAATAAACACTTTGTCTTGACATGGTCAGGATCATTTTCATGCAAGTTTACGCAAATCAATGGTGAATTAGAAGAAGGTTTAAAATGTGTTTTTCAAAGATGGCGGTGTGGCGCCATCTTGGATTTGGTTCGAACCCGAAAATAACAAACACTTTGTGGGGAGCCATGTCAGATCATTTATGCCAGTTTCAGCCATTATTGCACGGTAGAACTTGAGAAGAAGTTCAAATGTGTTTTCGAATGGTCCTGTTGGCGGCCATCTTGGATTTTCGGATCGACCACGAAAAACAACACACTTTGTCTGGACCATGGGGATCTTTCATGCAAGTTTCAAGCAAATCGCACGGTAGAAATTGAGAGAAGTTTAATATGTCGTTTTTCAAGATGGCGGCTGTGGCGGCCATCTTGGATTTCGGAATACGCAAAAAGTAACACACTTTGTCGGACCATCTCAGGATCTATTTCAGGTAAGTTTCAGCTCAATCCCACTGGTCAAACTTGAGAGAAGTTCAAATGTGAAAGTTTACCGCGACGGCGGACGGCGGACGGCGCACGGCGGACGGCGCACGACGACGGACGAAACATGATGACTATAGGTTATCCTGACCCTTCGGGTCAGATGACCTAAAAATATAAATGTCTGTAACCTCTGAAACAATAAATCGGAATTTGCAAGTATGAATGTGTACACTTTTGTCAAAGTATCGATTGTGTAGCAGGGATGTACGTATCTGTTATTGTTTTTATTAGTCGCCATACTGTGTTTGCACCTTTGAGGACCCGGATGTAAACTTTATGTGACGTCACGCCATCTTTTCTGAAATCTCCTATAGCAACACTTTGTCGGGACCATGTCAGGATCATTTCATGCAAGTTTCAGCCAAATCACCGGTAGAACTTTAGAAGAAGTTCAAAATGTGTTTTCAAGATGGCGCCTGTGGCGATCATCTTGGATTTCAGATCATGCCAAATCGAACCGCACCAGTAGAACTTGAAAAAAATTCAAAATGTGTTTTCAAGATGGCGGCTATGGCGGCCATCTTGGATTTCGGATCGACCCAAAAAATAATAACACTTTGTTGGGACCATGTCAGGATCATTTCATGCAAGTTTCAGCCAAATCGCACCAGTAGAACTTCAAGAACTTCAAGAAGAAGTTCAAATAAGAAAAGTTAACCCACGGCGGACGGCGCCCGGCGCACAGCACACGGCGGACGACGACGGACAAAACATGACGACTATATGTCATCCTGACCCTTCAGGTCAAATGACCTAATAAATTCCTGTAATGAAAGGCATAATAGCCATGACGTTCAAAGGAAGGCAATTCGAGATTTCACATCTCTAGATGGAAGAGAACATAGTAATTTCAACAGATATAGTTTGCAACGTCAACCAAATAAAAGACTTTTGCACACACCTTTAAATTTTATTTTTTGTATAAATTATTAAAACAAATATAACTAGATTTGATCGCGATCAAAACACGGGATTTCCTCCTATGTAATGATATAAATAATGTTAGCGAACAGACGATTGCTTGAACGAATGAAAGATCTCACTCAATATTAATCAGAAAGCGTTTCTTACGAAAGTAGTCTGGTTCAACCGAAAAACAGATTTAGGGGAATCCCCTTTTGGGCAGAAGATTTCATAGAGAGGTGAATATATCGGAGCCTGCTGATTGGATATATGCAGGGTACATCAATTAATGGTTAATGTGTGGGTCGGGCAATACATGTAGATGTAAGCTTTGCGAAGAATTTTGATGTGAATTTGTTTGGTTCTGTGGTTTCAAAACTGCCGGGTATTTTCCCCAACATAGCACCGGTTTAGCTTAAACATCCGGTGTCACAGGTGACAGCTCTGCCACACACATAAAAGGTTTTAAATCTGTCAGTTATTGGGTTTGTGCATTACCTTTCTTTGATTAAATGTACGTCCTATTAATAGCTAGGTTCACCTAAGGACGGTCTCCCATACATGCGGTGTAGATACAAATGTACATGTACGTGTATTAACGCAAACATGGCGATTGTGTACATTGTTCAACATCTTGAAATTAAAGTATTCAAGTTGGGTACAGGTAACAACCAGCCAAATGAAAAAAAGACCTATTTTAACCCAGCCCCCCCTCCACCGCTGATTGGCTGGCTTATATGATTTCAAAATTAAAAATGTTATCGACAGTCAATATTTTCCTTCGTATAACCTGTGATATGATTTGGAATCG
>SAYR01002433.1:0-10175 GCA_004382745.1 Argopecten irradians irradians
TAATTACCTGCTTTAGGTTTCAGAACAGATACATTAACACAGAGAAAATAAGATCTTCGTCAAAAAGCCAATTTAAATATACTAAATACCAGGTCAGAGAAATCACTATATTTGGAAGTAAACATACACTTATGTGATCACTAGTTACCCATAATACTATTCCATATTTATTTCGGCCAATGGCATGAATGAGGTATAACCACGTGACTTGTTTTACTACACGTTTGACTACAAAGAAGCGTGTTTTGAACCACTATGGGGAAAATCCCCAACGGATCGTGGTTTCATTTCCACCATTTGAAATTGCTAAGCAATATTATCATATCATTGTTTATTTTCTATATCCTTTACAAACAAATGGTGCTTACATGGCAGCTTAAAGCCTGGTAAATTGGGACCTAGGACCTAACTCATTATGCATCAGTAGGTTCCGAACGAAAATATATCATTTTGTTTGTCAGAAATACTCTTCATAGATTGAAAGGTCTCAATGCCCTCTACCAATATTGTGAATTTCATGGCCCTGGGGTCTCGTAATTTTTCCCAGGGGAGAGGGTCGAATTTACCATAGTTAAATATATAAACATTTATGAGCATTATTTGCTCAATTTTCATAGGAAAGGTTACAGATGTAATGGAATCAAATACTCTTCATAGATTAAAAGGTTAAATTGATACCTCAACACACTGACTGATGTCATTGGCCTATCAGGCCAATATATGGTGCTAATACATACAGTATATGTCATTGTTTCATTCTGTATCCGAACTCAGGTGACCAATCAGGAAAAAAAAACATGGCTGTAGACATATATACACACGATTAAACATCAATTATTGTTCAAATGATATGTATCATTTATGTTCTATCGGCGGTGGAGCATCTTTAAAACATTCATATATATATATATATACACAAGGATTTATAAGTTTATACATCCTTGATATACATGATCAAAGTTCTGGATTCCTGATTGTTTTTTGTTCTTTTTTTTTTAAATATTTAACAGTAAAATGCAACTTCAAAGCCAAAATTATTGAATCTATTCTGTCTTAAGACATATATATATTCTTTTCCATACTACACATGCTTCATCAGCTGACGTTATGTGTTTTTTTTTACTTGTATTTCATTACCTTAATACCCTTAAGAACGGCGTTGACTCATTTTTTTGTGAGGACTGCAATGCCAAGGACATGAAAAAAACCTTCTTCCACCATTTCAATGTCCAACTTATGAAAAACCAACAATGCTTTAAAGAATTTGAAATAAAAAATGAGCTCATTTACTGACATGCGCATCTCCTAGCATCAGTGATCCAGTATTTACTATGTAACCATTTTTTTCAACAAATTAAATTTTAATGGCTCTCATTTTATTGATCTATCAACAAAGTGTTTATCTGTAGGAATTCAATTTAGTTTGGCTATTTGACTTACCTGTCTACTGCTGCTATGCGCTTGTGTAGTTCAAAACACAGTCAGGCGGACAATTTTTTTGCCATTATGTTGATTCCATTACATCTGCTACATTTCCTATGAAAATTGAGCAAATGATTCTCATAAATGTGTTTCCCTATATAAACTATGGTAAATTCGACCCTCTCCCCTGGGGAAAATCCCGAGACCACAAGGCCATGAAATTCGCAATATTGGTAGACAGCCAGACAGACATTCTTTATTTCCTCCTTCAAGGAGATTCTGTGTCATTTTACATAATAATGGTAACATAATATTAGAGTGAGAAACTATAACATACAATATCATAATATACGATGTATTTTCAAAATGCATCTCATATTAAGCCTATCCGTTATTTAACTAGAATAATTCACATTATCAAACAATATATGTTTAACATTGATAGAATACATATATAAATGATAATAATATACAAATACACGTTATTTATTTGTTTACACAAGTTACAACACTTGTATAAAGTATTATAATATAGTTTCCAAATGCATCTCATATTCAGCTAATTCATTATTTGAACAATAATAATTCACTTATTTAAACAATAGTTGTTTAACATTGATATACTATATGTATATAAATAAAAAAAACAAATGCGTGTTACTTGTTATTTTATACAAATTACAAGTAATACAATATAAACAATATGATAATGTTAAGATGTTAAATTTATAATTATTTATTAATAAGTAGGTTCTCCATCTCGCATAGCATTTCTTTAGTATTACTCGCTAAATTTATCATCATAACCTCCCCTTGTTCTTCTGGCAAGTGTAAATTTGAACGATCACCAAGTAAAAATCTGCATTGATTTTCGATATTCATGTTTGAAAAGATTATGTTAAATGTTGTAGGTCTATCTATCGCATTCACAACAACATCCAGAAGTCTGTCACGACTCAAATATAGAGATGGACATTCTATTTTAAAATGTAATATAATATAACTTCTTGTTTTACTACAAAGTTTACATTGTAAAATATCATTCTCACATGATAGGGAGTACTTAAATAAATCTACTATATCCCACACATGGTGCCGAGAGATGTACTTTGTACTTAGTTGTAAAATAGGATTTATACCAGAATTACTGTGAATAGCGGAGTACCTCTCAAGCTCTTCACGATTATTCGAGTTGTCATTCACCCTTCACATATGAAGTATAATGCAGTGTATTATAATCATTTATAAAATAAATATATTTTTTTTTGAATTTAAACAAGGATTTATAAGTGAGAAGGATTCGTGACTGTCTCTTTACACTACTAAACACCACACGAGACGCCTATGAACCGGGAATAAAAACCGTTTTTCTCAACAAATACTGGTCTTATCAAGTCAAACGAAACACCAATGTAAAGTTTATTAAATTTTACAACGTTTATCACTTGCTTTAAGGACGGAAGATTTAGAAGATATGTCTTAAATTTTCGTTAAAAAGTACGACAGCTCATGAAATGACGGCCCCGCTTTAGAAAGTAAGACGGTAACCCTCGCACCCGCAAGCTACATCAAAGGCTGCGCCGGCAGATATCAAAGGAAAACGGTCGTCGCCCAACGTCACGGTCAGTGCACAAACACAAAAGCTCCTACGTTGTACTCCCCCAAAACCCACGGTGACTTATCCTTCTCATATACATCCTTGATTTAAACAAATCTCAAAAAATCATTTCAGTAATTTATTCATATAATAATGTGGTTCTCAGTGAGTTTTGTAGCAAACAATGTATTTTGTGTGATAGGTGGTATTAAGATCATAGGTTATTTATGTTCCATTTATTTCAATTACTTTATATCATTTTTTTTTAATTATTCATGGTATTCAAAAAGAATATTTTTTTGATATCATGCTTCAAAATAAATGGGAATTTGTATGATTCTTAGGATTTTTTGTACTAATAACCAGTAGTATCTAGGCATTTTCGTACGGAACCTACCGAAGCAAAATGAGTTAGGTCCTACATATCTGTATATATGTAGGTCCCAATTTAGCACATAAGCCCGTGCATGCACATCGTTTTCCTTAGCATGTGTACAAGTACATGTACTAGATTCCCCAAAAAAAGCTAAGTGGGCTATGCGGAAGCTTAACCATTTGTTTGTAAAGAAATTGGAAATAAAACAAGGATATGATAGTATTGATTAGCAATTTCAAATGGTGGAAATGAAAACACGATCCGTGTAGGATTTTCCCCATAATGGTACAAAACACGCTTCTTTGTAGTCAAACGTGTAGTAAAACAAGTCACGTGCTTATACCTCATTCATGCCATTGGCCGAAATTTAATAAATATGGAATTGTATTATGGGTAACTAGTGATCACATGAGTATGTCTTCAAAATATAGTAATTTCTCTGATCTGGTATTTAGTATATATAGTTTGGCCTTTTGACGAAGATCTTATTTTCTCTGTGTTATATGTATCTGTTCTGAAACCTGAAGCAGGTAATTAAATATATAAATATGAATTTAGAATTCTACGAATTTAGCCGGGAGTAGCCGATCTTCGCTGATCCTAGATTAGACGGTTAGACCTATTGGATTTGTCAATACGCATTACTTCATTTATTTACAAAACGTGGAAATGGCAGTTTAATAGCTCATTTCAGTTCATTATTTATAGTACAACATACATATGTGGCAAGTCAAAAATGATATGCATGCAATATTGATACCATTTTAGAGTCTAAATATTTTCAAATAAATCAATTTTTTTCCGAAGAAATGGCAAGCAAACTATCACCATATTTGGAAGTAACACACAATCACGTGGATCACTAGTTACCCATAATACAATTGTATATTCCGGCCAATAGCATGAATGAGGTATAAAGCACGTGACCTTTTTTTTACTACGTTTTTACTACAAAAAATAGATGCAGATACTATCCCGAGTTTGGAGCTAAAACCGCGTCCCAGGAGGATTTTTTTAGACCAAAGCTTGAATCTGGCCATTAAGACCGTAACAAAAATTCGTTGTGCCTTTATAAAAGTGTATTGAGGGATGTAAATATTTATGTATATGGACAGGGCAAGCTAACAAGTAAAGCTGGTTTCCCATTGTGTATTGTGTACCTGTGCCTTGCTGCATATACACCGTCCTTTATGAAAGGATTGCCTTTGATTTCCACTTTCAAGACCAGATGTCGACATCAATGACTGACAAGTCGGTGTCACGCCCGAGCATAAACACGATTAATCGCCGAGTTACCGAACTTCTACATAGTTATCTTGGAATCATTGTGTGGGCAGGTACATGTGGTAAGTCGACATATTCTTGTGTTTATGTCGACATTTTTCTATATGATGTCGACATAATGCCTTAATTATGTCGACATCACTAAGTCGTAAGTCGGCAAGTCGATTGGCAGAAATATGCCACCATTAGTATCTAGATATTTTTATAACGACTTAATAATGACGACAAGTTGTGATATTATCTAAACATGTCGACGTTTACATGACGATATGTCAAGTTCAATGTTGTCAAGTCGACATAAGTAATGTCGACAAAATGACATTTAACACACAAGTAGAGGTCCATATACGTTTCCGTATTATATGGGCATGTACATGTGGTAAGTCGACATATTCATAATTGAATTACCTGTTTCTTCAACGTTTTCAGTTCCCCTCTGATGTTACCGATGTCCCTCTCTCGGCTGCTTTCTTTGATAAAAAAGTGCCAAGCCTCTATTCCAAGCAAGCGTTTCTCAGCCTCAGTACGTTACATTTGCTAGTGCCCAGCTAACACTGACTTGTTTTCCTGAATAACGGGAATGTCCTCCCCCCCCCCTCGCCGCCCGCCAATTTTGTCCAACTTTGGTTAAGAATTGGTCTGGTGAGGTTTCAGTCTCGTTGAAACATTGGTTTTGCCAATTTCGGCGAATATTCATACTTATCAGACAACTAAATTTATAATATTGCTTAGGTTGTCGTGTGTATACTCAAAACAGTGAAAATCCGGTTAGAATCACACGTTTACGTCAAATAGCTATCATTGTTTCATTATAGCTCAAATTCAAGTACACCACTATATTATTTCTATTATATTGTTAATTTGGTATTAATGCCTATTTCTAAAAATCCATATTAAGAAATAAAGTTTAGGCATCAGAAAAAACTGATATTTACACCAAGAAAAAAAATCACACATCAAGGTTACCATGGGCACATAACATATGCTTCTGATAGGTCAAAATTTAGATATTTTCTAACTAAGCTGAAAATTGTTATATAAAAGATAATGTTAAGTGGTTATACAATAAAAGTAGTTTTCAAGACCACACAATTCATTTGGTTGGCCACGCAGTTGAAGATGAGACTTTTGTAGCGGGATTGCGACTGGATCGATCATCGTAACCAGGGAGCTTCAGTCGGTAGAGCACTCGGCTAGTACTCGGAGGGTACCTGGTTCGAATCCCAGTCTGGCCACTACATTTTCTCCTCTCCTATTACACTTATTATATAAACGAAATATTTGTGAGTCAGATATTCGCTTACGTTTTGAATTAGAATATAAATACTTATTTTTTCAATATCAATTGCGTGGTTTTTCAACTTGAATGTCCGATTTTAATTGTAGATGTACATACTTAGTACTGTACATTACCGATCGGGAAAAAACTATTGCTTTGATAAATCAAAGAACAAAAGCAAATGTCAGTATTGATCTACGTTTTTAGCTTTTGTAGATATTATCAAAGTCATTTATTTTATATCGTTTACATTGCTTTGTTTTCACAGAAAGTTAACAGTAAAAAAATATAACGTCAACTTATTTTAAAGTTTTTCATTAAACAATGTTTTTTTTCCTTATAATCATCCACACTGCTGCCATCATTGTCATTTTCCAGATCTTCAACATTTAAATACAAAACTTCATATATTTCCCACCCAACCTACTGTAAAATACATGTTAACGTAAGGTACTTTCACTACTTTGATGTTTGAGTCTTGATCACAGAGTTGTTCCTTTGAGCACCTGTTCCTTAAAAACAAAGTTTTTTGTGTGAACATTGCATTGACTACGCACAAACATCCTGCCTTTAATAACAAATAAAAGATAATAAATTTGGTTAAATGAAATATTTAATTTTGCAGGTCTTCTGATAATGTTACATCCAGTATTTTCGCTTCACAACATTGGAACTCTCTACGAATAGGAGGTAAATAAAACTTAGCAACACAGAACAAAAATGGAGCAGTGTGAAAGTGGTAACCTTATGCGCAATAAAGACGTACGTGTTTAACACTAAAAACGCTGAAGAAACTATTCGTCACAGAGTTAAGTATTTTAAAACAGCAACATTTTATTAGATGCGGAGTCACCTGGTTAGCCTAATGGCCTTCTACTTCATGTTCTAAAGAAGCGAAAAAATCATAAAATAGAAAATCTAGGCCTACTTGCTGCAACTCCGTTCCCGCAGTTACTGTAAAGTCAAATTTCAGATAATTTTGCAAGCTTCTAATCCTATGTAATATTTTTCTTATTGACAGTCTATTCTAATTTCTAGGTTCAACTTTGCTATTAATTATAGGAAGTAACATGTTACATCAGTTTTCCTTGTACGCTATCACCACCATCTGCAGCTGGCGCTCACCGACTACTGTAGGTTTACTATTTCGTACATACTGAGTCAGTGCGTACCATCTTGGACAGACATAACTCCTTAGTGTTAACACACTATTCTGGTCTACTCCAACAATGTTAGAGGTTTAACATGACGAGAGATACTTTTGAACATTACGTTGTACTTCACTGATACTTCGCTGATGGTGGCCTTCGTTGAAAGCATAAACATCTATGGAGAGGAATTGATGATTGTATTTGAATCTTTGATGTTCGATTATTTTTCCCCCCCTCCTTCACCGACTTTTGAGTTTCAGGCTATTGTTTCTTATAATGTTATTTAACAAGTATTCAGAAGTATCCTATTACAAATTTAAACAAAATATATCTATATATTCCAGTCATAATTAAAGGACTGAAATCAAGATCATATTGAAAATATCGATGTTCAAATACACACTGGAGGGTCCTTAAGGCTAGTTTTATAGAATTGGTCTATAGACTGTATATTGATGTAAAAAGTAATTTCCTTGACAATCTCTGTTATAGGTCTGATGTCAGCTTATGGTCACTACAAACGTTGTTGCCGATTTTTCATATCTTTATTGTAAGCTAGTCTAAAGGTTTGAATTCTGCAATCACAGGTTATGTCTACCTCAGTTTTCGGGAGAGTAGCCAAGTGGTTTGACTCTAGGGAACTTTTTTGTCTGTTCTCTTGTGCATGTGAGTTCCGAGTTGCTTATGGTAGCTACTTTAACAGGCTTGTCCAATTTCGTGTTTTGATTCTATACTTTGTATAAAGTCTCTAAAGTTGGTCGGAACCCTGTTTTGTTTAGGACAATGCTCCCTTTGATAGGTTTACTGTATTACGAACTTGGATTTTTGTGAATCTTTTTGTATGGAAATGCGTGCCAGATGGTAGTGGCATATTCTAGGTGGCGGTCGTACCAGGGATTTGTAGAGAGTTCTGAATATTTTTGCTGTGTCCATGTCATAAATGTCTTAAAAATGACTCCCATGATATGATTACTTTTTTTGTGCTGCTATGTTGGTTGTTCTGAGAAGTTCAGCTTCTTCATCTATGGGTCACACCTAGTAGCATTCTTCTCGTTGAAACTTTCTGGATACATAGTTTGAGGAATTCGTCCTGGTTATTGTATTGTGATGTTTTTCTCGTTTTTGTTTTCAAATCTCTATATGTTTACAACTTGGTAAGATTGATAGAGTCATCAGCTAGTTTCTCTGCCACTTTACCATTTTATCTATGCTTAATCTGGTAGTTTCTTGTCTGCACTATCTGGAGTAGAATTTTTTTGTATAGTTTGGTGTTGTCGCAAACATTTTAACAAGGCATCGGCCAGCTTCTTGAATATCATTATACATATATAAAACAGTACTGGTCCAGAACACTTTCCCGACGGAACCTACTTGTTTTTACTGGGAGACTCGGTAATGTTCGGCGTTGACAATTACTCGCTGTTCCATGTCTGTGAGAAAATTTCTGATCCATTGGAGTTATTCGTCCTTATGAATGCGCATTATTGTTCCAGTTTGTGTAGCAATAGCTGTCGAAGCATACTTTGGTCAACGCGCTTACTTAGAAAGTCCAGGTGTAATCACGTCAGTATTAGAGCCTATCAGTCGATTGATTATTGTCCAGGCATATTCACAGTTGTTGGGTGGTGGCATTAATGTCCGCTGTCTGAATCCGTTGTTGCCTCTTTTGCGAATAGGTTCTGCTTCATCGATAGTATTTGACGATTTCGTCTCTCATGGAGCTCACTATTCTTTTGTAAAATCTTCGCCTCAGGACTGCACGGTAAGGCTCTGAATTGGTCTGATAGTTAACTAGGGTCTTTTTATAGAAGCCTTTGGAACCGCATCAGAGTGTCCTTATTGGATTGTTTTTAATTGAATATACTTAGTTTAAATCTTGTTATTTCCATTAACTTGTTTCGGCCGATAGCAATGGATGGATATATATCATTGGACCTGGTGGGTTGTTAGGAGTTGATTTTGTTGATTTTTTTCAAATTTTTTCTTGTGCTGTCAGTCACAGTTAAATCGGTCTCAAGGGGTTATCACTAGTTTCTGTTGTTTGAAGGTGTGGTCTTTAAGTGATTCTTTACTTCGCTGCAGTTAAACACACCGTGGCGGCAATGTATATATTCAATGGTTTTGGCTATTTCTTCGGAGGTCGATGGTTAGTTCTCCTGATGGCTTTGTAAGCATTTCCAAATCCTTTTGCTGTTGTTGGTTTTAGTTGCGAACATATTTTCCCAGAAAAGCTTAGGATTGGTTTTTATTTTGTCAGCCAAGTCTTTTTTGGTAGTGGATATTTTTGAATGCCTCTAGAGTCTGTATGGCTCGTATCCTCAGCATTTTATAGTTGGCAGTGAATTGTAGAGCGGAATTTCAAGCAGTGGTAGGTATTTGAGAGCAGCAATTTCCATTTTCTGTCTGCATTTGGCAATGATTTGGGGCCAGAAATTTTGGCCACCATTCCCCATGGGCATTAAAGGCATCTAAATTTTTTATCACATTTGGAAGGGCCAAATTTTCCCAAAATCAAAGAGTTTCTTGATGATCTTTTCTTTATTGTTAATGCATGAACTTAGGTGGCTAAGGCCTCTAATTATTTTCGATGAATTGCTTCAAAAAAGGACATAATGCTAGCACTGGAAATAAAAAATCTTATTCGTTATGCACTTTATTTCCTATTTAAAATAATTTTCTCTAAATCTTGGTTTTTGTCGTACATTTTCCCAATTCCAAATCCAGGGGGCAACTCGCCAAAGCAGTGAGAAAAGCTCTGATGTTATATTTCTGTAGAGCAATAAATATGATATTTTTTGCTCATATTTTTGCCTTCCGACTTCACTCATCTGAATATCGGAATCTGTTCATCAAAGAGCTCCTTCGAAATGAGGAGTCGACAGATACAAAAATAATGTCTAATTAAAAACTGTGACCACTCAACTCTCATGGTTTGGGAGTATATTCTGGACTTATGTCGGATGAAAGATTGTTCTGTCAGTGAAAAAATAATTTTTGGTTGATTGTGTGTGATAACCATCCTTCAATTAAGTGTCCTGACTAAGAGTATCTGTTGGAATTAACTAT
>SAYR01002433.1:10200-87078 GCA_004382745.1 Argopecten irradians irradians
AGAAATTTGCCCTTTTTGGGCCCCATCCCCAGCCCCTAGGGGTCGGACCAGGCTCATTTATATAAAATATGAATGTCCTTCTCCCAATTGATGTTCACTACCATAATTATGGAGAAATCCAATCCAAGGGATGAAAGAGGAGTAGGTTTTAAAGCTTAATTAAGAAAATTTGCCCTTTTGGGGCCCCCATCCCTTCAGCCCCTAGTGGGTCGGGACAAGGCTCATCTTTATATAAATATGATTGTCCACCTCCAATTTGATGTTTCACCACCAATATGGATGAAATCCATTCAAGGTATGAAGGAGATAGGATTTTAAAGCTAAAAACTAAGACAATTTGCCACTTTTGGCCGGCCCCACCCCTCTAGCCCCAAGGGGCTGGACCAGGGTCTTCATTTATTAAAATTATGAATTGTCCATTTTCCCCATGATGTTTCACACCCAAATATGGATGGAAATCCATTCAGAATGAAGAGAGGAGGCTAGGATTTTAAAGCTTAAATTAGAAAATTTCCTCTTTGGACCCGCCCTCTGCCCCCTTTTAGGGTCGGACCAGGCTCATTATATAAATATGATTGTCCTCCCCAACGATGTTTTACACCAAATATAGAAATCTATTCCAAGGATGAAGGAGGAGTAAAAGATTGTTAAAGCTTAAATAAGAAATTGCCCTTTTTTGGGGCCCCACTCCTCAGCCCTTAGGGGTTCGGACCAGCGCCTCTTTTATATTAAATTACATGAATGTCCTTCTTCAATTGAATGTTTCTACACCAAATATGATGAATATCCATCCAAGGATGAAAGAGAAGTAGGATTTTTAAAGCTTAAATTTAAGAAATTTTGCCCTTTGGGCACCCACCCCTCAGCCCCTAGGGGTCGGACAAGGCTCATTTTATATAAATATGATTGTTCCATCCCCACAATTGACGTTTCACAACCAAATAATGGATGAAATCCTATCCAAGATGAAGAGAGTAGATTTTAAAGCCTAGAAATAAGAAAATTGCCCTTGGGGCCCCACCCCTCAGCCCAAGGGGTCGGACCAGGCTCATTTTATATAAAATATGAATTGCCTTTCCCCAATGATGTTTCTCACCAAATATGGATGTAATCCGCTTTCAAGGGTTAAGGAGGAGTAGGCTTTGTATAAATAGGTCTTACGCACGACGCACGGCGCCACGGGGACGGCGCACGACGTACGACGAAAACACGTATTGACCCAATAGTCATCCTGCCTTCGGTCAGATGACCTAACAAACACACATTTTGCTGATTTACCTGAAAAAGACGAATTCTCTATTTTCGTGAGCTTAATATGTAACAGAAGCCATGCGTGTAGTCAAAGCCCCAATAACAAGACTGCTGATCGAGGCCTAGAATCTACCAACACGTCCGGTAAATTATTTACCGGCAGTAAACCACAGAAAATCTTAGTTAAATATTAGTTTTTTATATTTCGTAACTAAACATATGTTTTTTTAATTAACAAATAGAGTCGGTTGCCTTACGAAACTACTGCTGAAAAGTTTACTTTCTGTTCGTAAAATTAGGTCACAATCGAACTTGTCAGTATTGTCTACCCCTCCGATCGCAGATTGTCTACGTCTTACAGATACAGATTTAAACTGAGAAAAGTATGTATCGTTGTACGGTTACATTGTTTTTGCTGCGAGCTGAATATCCAGCGTTCTCGCTGACATGGACACCGCGATAGGGCTAACTGGCTGTCCAAACCAGCGATACGGCACATGTTTACAATATGTACGTTTGTTGGGTGCTGTTGTGCACATATTTCCAGCCGCAAATAATAATAATAATAAAAATTTATTTATTTACTTAAAATGTTCATATTGAATTCATTTTTGTTTAAAATGCCATTATAATGTCATTTATAGTCTTTAATTCAAATATCTTGTGGCAATTAATCAAAAATTACCGTCATTTATTGAGTATTTCCCATTGTGCCGATTTGCCGACAAAAATCTTAATTTACTTTGATCATGTTCGAACTGATTAACTAAAGATTTTTTTTCCCTAAAAAATGTGTGTTTTGAAAACTATCCGCTCGTTCAAATTAACCGGAGGCATTACAACTACAGTATATTATGTAAAGTTCTACACCGAAACTGAGAGGGGCCATGTACTACACCGTCACATCTCGGTGAATCACTGCAATTGGAAGCAGTTTTACGTACGAACAGTGTACGTGCTGTCAGTTTTCGTTTATGGGGCAGGGTTATGAGTCAAAGACTCGACCCAAGTCGCCACACGCATGTATTCCCATTCATTTGTGCTCTAGTGATGAAAGAACTTTCCTCGTCTGTCTGGTAGTACTTCACCTGTGCCTTTCGAAGTAATCCCGCATCAACGTAAATTAAATGATTAAAAAATTAAGATCAACTTTTTACTTTCAATTCTTAATCAACAGACTGACATGATAATCTAAAAAGGGAAACACCAGTAGCCATGCCCCGGACTCCAACAAAATGAATGTAAACTGTTCATTCACTTACTTGGTGCTCTCATAAACTATTTGCATCAAAGTTTACTTTGAATCGTAAATTTCTGTTTGTACAAACTAATTAATTTGGTTTTACAGTAATCATACCTTCATCAAGAACTGCACCAAGGAGTTACCAACAAACATCATTCATTGTATGAGATCAGCCACGTTACTTTCTCCTTCCTCAACCCAGTTCTCGCTTGTCATCTTTGTCTCCTCGTTCAATCCCCAGAATGTGTGCATAAGTCCATCTAGTGGAGCCGGTGGTCTTCTTTCATTTTACCTGTTAAAGTAACAAAGGACGTAGACTAACTAGAAACTGTCACCAGAGTTAATCAACTAATACTCCCTGTTGCACACAAATAAGTAATAATAACTCCATTAACTAGAGAAAATTGCACAGACCCCAATATAGTTTTCTTTATATTCCCTCTTTATATCAGGGATTTATGTACAAATTTAATTCAAAAATCTGTCCAAGTAGTTTAGGAGGAGTTTTGCCCGAACAAAGTTCAGTATACCCCAATTAAACTCATTAGCGGGCTGGTATAAATAAAAGGATGTCACAATGCACAATAGTTAATCGACTTAATTTTGTTAATCGCCTACACTTGACTGTTACCTTAAAGTGCCACTATACTTTGACCTTTTAACCTTAAACATGCCCCTACACTTTGACCTTTACCTGCAGTTCCCTACACTTTACCCTTACTTTGGAGTTCCCTACAACTTTGACCTTTACTTTGCAGTTCCTACACTTTGACCTGTTACCGATACTGACCCATATACTTTGACCTTTAACTTTACCGTGCCCACACTTTGACCTTAACCTTACAGTGCCCTACACTTTGCACCTTTACTTTTGCAGTTTCCCTACACTTTAGTTTTTCCTCCGGGTACTCCGCCTTTCCCACCAACAAACTTGGCCCACGGTCCCTTAAATGACCCTGGCTGTTAATAGGACGTTAAACTAATCAAAACTTTGACTATTACCTTACTGTCCCCTTACCACTATTACTCGACTAACCTTACTGTCCCCTAACTATACTTTGACCTTAACCTTACCGCGTTGCCCTACAACTTTGACCTATAACCTTACCGGCCTCACTCTTGACCTTAACCTTACAGTGCCCTACACTTTGACCTTAACCTTACCATGCCCTACACTTTGACCTTTAAACTGACTGTCCCCTACACTTTGACCCTTAACTTACTGTCCCCCTACACTTTGACCTTTACCTTGCAGTGCCCTACACTTTGACCTTTACCTTGCAGATGCCCTTACACTTGACCTTTACCTTGCATGCCTTTACACTTTGACCGTTACCTTACTGTCCCAATACACTTTGAACTTTACCTTACTGCTCCCCTTCACTTTGACCTTTAACCTTACTGTCCCTTACACTTTGACCCTTTACCTTTACTAGTCCCTTACACTTTGACCTTTACCTCACAGTGCCCTAAACTTTGACTTTACCTTAAAGTGCCCTTTACACATTTGACCTTTTACTTGCAGTTCCCACACTTTGACCATTACCTTACTGGTCGCCCTTACCACGTATACTTTGACCTAAACCTTTACCGTGCCCATACACTTTGACCTTACCTTTACAGTTCCCTTACGCTTTTGACTGTACGTTACTGTCCCCACCACTTTTACCCTTTACCTTTAACAGTCTTCCTTCACTTTGACCCTTTACCTGCAGTTCCCTACACTTTGACATTACTCTACCTGTCCCTACACTTGCCCTTTTACCTTCCCAGTCTCCTTTCACTTTGAACCTTAGCCTTAGAGTCCCCTACTTTTTGACTTTACCTATACAGTCTCCTACAAACTTTGACCATATTACCTTACAGTCTCCTATCACCATTTGACCTATAACCTTACAGGTCCCCACATTTTGCCCTTACCTTAAGTGCAGCTATACTTCTGACCTTTACCTTACTGTTCCCTACACTTCGACCGTTTACTCTAAATCTCCTTCACTTTGACCTTTACCTTAGAGTCCCCTACTCTTTGCCTTTATTTACCGGTCTCCTACACTTTGTCCTTTACCTTACTGTCTCCTAGACAACATGATTGGCAGAGCTGGACCGATGGACATTGATGTAATTGTTTTACAGTGTGGTTCCATATTCTTGGCCGAAGTTTAAACAAATGGCCTTATTGTCATGTTCACCTGCCAAACAAAGATAATATACCCAACCCTTCCCCTAAAAATGTGATTTTGCTGTATCATTCGGGGAATTAAGAATTGTATTTTCTTTCCACAAAACACATTTCAGCCATTTAAAATGTTCAAAATTCACAAAATTTTAATTTTAATAAAGATGTATCTACACCAGAAACACAATTATCCAGTCTTAATTTACTCTACAACCAACTAGAACTTGCGCCAGAAAGTGGGACGACTAATTACCCCCTGCTACATCAAAATTTAGCCATAACTCCATTAACAGGGGACATTGGTCAGTTAACCCTAATTGAGTTTCCTCAACTCCCCTTTATGTCAGGATTTCTTGGATATCAAAGGACTTATGTATGGTTTGGGCCTTTTTTGGCCCCCAATCCCATCAAATTTTCAAACCTGTCATTTGTTGTATTCCTAATATTTTAGTATATCCCTAATTATCTGATGATGACTGTTTTCTAATTTTGCAGATGAAGTTACGCATGGGTAACCATTAAGAGTATGCAAATTGTGGGAAAATTTTGACAATTTTGCCGTATTTTTTATAGGTTCGTTGTTTAAGAAGATCCATAGGGTGCATCTTTGAACAAACTTTATACTTCCTCCTAAAGTATAGGATAGTGAGACATATTCTCAGTCAATTATTAAGTTTGTTCGTAGGATGTTCGCTTAGTTTTCAAGAAAAAAAACAGTCTATACTAATTAACCAGTTAGGATATACTAAATATGAAAACTACAACAATTATTAATACCAAATGGAACAGGAATACTGGCGTGTGCTTCTTCATCCACAACCTCCGGCATGAAGATGTTGTCTGGACGCTGGCCTTAGATATGAACTGGCACTGGTGTCCTTTCTGGTCCTGCCCAACTAACCAACTTAAAGCAGATAAGGGCAACGATTTAATAATGATTTGCATAATCATTACTTGATCCAGTGTAGCAGTAATACGGCACAATCGTAGCTCTTAAAGACGGACACTATTATCTGTCTAAAAGTCTTTGACTAGACATATTGCAGCTTAATCCGGCTAGCGCTTGACGGTACATTTTTTCAACACTTTCCTCATATCTGTTAAGTAACATTTCTGAAGATTATAGATCAGATTCACAATTGTAGCCTACAGTAGGTCTACTCCGATGTGAAAAAAAATCATAGTTAAGATTAGTAACGTTATTAAAGCGGAAAAACAAGTTATAAACCTGTATTTCAAGAATCGTCTTGAGACCATTCCCCATTCAGGGCAGCCATATCTGTTTTTACACTTCAGACGCGCTCCACTGACCCCTATATAAAAAAGTGTGGAATTGACACAACGTGCGCTCATGTTCAGTCTATACATGATACATACTAGCAGCCTAGCAGATTCCCACTGTGTACGCCAGGTCGACACGCCCTTAGTGATTCTCCTACGGCCCCAATAGTCCGAAAGGCCTGTCAGTCTGAAGGCCCATTAGTCCATAAGGGCCGTTAGTCCGAAGGACCCAATAGTCCGAAGGCCCGATAGTCTGAAAACCATGATAATATAATTGGATTTATATGTGAACAGTACTTGAAATTGAAAACCAAACGTTTATTACGTGTTTTTGATGCAAAAGATTTGTTGTAAACTTGCCTAAGGCTATACTTACATGTATGTGACTATATAGTAGAACTGAATACGAAAATGGATATGAAACAACGAAATGTAGCGCATTTTCAAATGAGCATAATCTTGAATACATAAACGTATCTGATATTAAAGGTCAGTTGTGCGGAGTAATAATTTTTTATTATGTATCAACATGCAATGCCTGTTTAATATTTCCCCAAAAAAATGTATTATGCCGGCACATTTCGCATCCATTGGTGGGTGAGAAGTAAACAATTCTAAGATGCGGAAGCAAAGAATGAAAGTCGTTAAATACATAGTATATATTGAACTGTATTGTACGCAATATAACGACGTTAAGTATACATAAAAGTCAATTTTTCCGGGTTAGGGTTTGATTATATACATCCATTTATTTCATGAAGCTAATGTTAATACGCTAATTGCAATAAGTGTACAAAAGTGCTAACAATCGGAGTTTGCATGTTTGATAAGCAATAATCCATAGAATTGTATGACTTGTGAGATATCCTATAAATGATAAATGTTTTTTATTTTAATTTTTTTGTCAATTTTTTTTTTTTATTTTTTTTTTATTTTGATGTAATTTTGACCTAGGATTGCTCCATTGAAAAATGACAACTTGCTGTCCTGGAAATTGTCAGATGAGCAGCGCCGAAAAAGTTTTCGTCAAAATACGTTAATTATAAAACACTCATAACTTGCAATACTTTACTAATTTTCGGACTAACGGGCCCTTCGGACATGTGGCCTTCGGACATATTGGGCCTTCGGCACCATTGAGCCCTTCGGACTAACGGCCTTCAGACTATTGTGGCCGTAGGGATATAAGGGTGTCACTCGTTACGACCACTAATAACTGTAAAAAAAGTCATCTATCTATAATTCTGTTGTATACGGGCTTGTTTTAAGTCAAAAAAACATGTCAAACTCCTCTAATAGCTTTTGATTTCACGATGTTTTGTCAAAATCAAAAATTTCCACAGTTGTCGTGAATAGAAATCAATAATTAATCCGGTCCACATATTGTACTCATCTGAGCTTATGTTGCAACGTGACTTACTTGTCCGAAGGGAGCGACAACTTAGGCTACCACAACACACAGCAGTGTCATAATGTACGGCGTAAAACCCTATAATATAGTTGTTATTGAAGTGTTATATTTAAGCATTGAAGTACCACTATTTTTTAATTTTCATGGGGTTATGAAGAAATTTGTGGTTTGCCAAACTGTGTGCATCCGCGTAGCAGATTCTCACAAAATGTTTGCAACAAAATATTATTGAGAAAGTTTTAATCGTGTGCGGGCCCCGATAACGTATTTGGCAGTACAATTGTTTCTATTGGTGAATGGAATGACGTCAAAAGATGATATATCCTGTGCTAACGTCAGACTCACGACTGGCTTTAAAAACATTAGCCCGCGAGAAAGCGTCCATTTACTTCGTCTTTTTCAAGCAAATGATATATTTTTTTATCATACCATCCATTTTACGCATGCAATGCATCTGCATATCATCCTCAATACAGATAGCTTTGTCATATAGTGAGAAAAATGGCGGGCGCGGAAGGGAAATTTCAAACTGCGGAAAAGAAGCTTATCTGTATTGAGATAATATGAGGTGCATGCGTGGTAAAAAAATGTGATTGGTATGAGCTATGAAAAAATATCATTTGTTTTTGAAAAGACCAAAGTAGGGACGCTTCTCGGCCGGTAATGTTTACAAAACTGTCTGAAATCGGAGAACTGAGACTCGATACCAAAACGGTGTCGGCAGCTTATATTCCAGGTTTTGAGGAACTTACTGCGCCTGGCCCCTACCGCCAGACATCTATCTGCTATAATGTCCAAGTCTGGTGTGGAGTGGCCAGAGTCTCTCGGGCTAGACGCACGTGTGTCAAGTTCCCGTGCTTTATTTAGTGGGTTGGCCAGTGTGAAGGTAACTTAATTTAAGCAGCAGGCAAAAAGAAAAATGGCTCCACTACCCTTCGAGATAGACACTTCTCCAGAAAATAATTTTTCGCAAGTATTTCATGAATGCATTATATATTTTTTTTAATTTCCAAATGCTTGGTTTTTAACTTGCATGTAAGTTTTTAAGGCTTACCATTAGACATAAGAACCTACCTGTGTATACATGTAGCAGTGTCATTAAACATTGAGATTATTCAACATCTTTCATAGGTAATATTTTCGTCCATTTTTATTTTTTGAGGAAAACAACCAGTATAATGAGACAGGTAGCATTTGTACTGTTGCTCCCCTAACTGTACCAGTAGCATCGCAGGGATTTCGAAATACTGTTATTCATTACCGCTTACGCTCTGTTCAACGCTTAACGCTTGGCTAGCTGTTTGATACAGAGCTGGATTCTGCATAACGTAAGACTTATATATGCTTATCCGCCCGGTGGCCGAGTGGTTAATGATGTCCAACATATTTCATCAAGCCTTCCATCCTCTGGATGCGGGTTCGAATCCCATGTTGGGAGCAGTTGCCAGGTACTGACCGCTGGACCGGTTGGTTTTTTTCCCGGGTACTGCCGGCTTTCCTCCCCAAACAAACCTGGCTAGCGTGCCTTACATGACTCTTCAAGGCTGTTAATAGGAACGTAAAACTAACAAACGCAAAACTATCTCAGTCTAGGCATAACTACGAAGCGTAGGCAATATGGCCGGGGTCTCCCCGATCGATGGTTATTCAAAACGGGGGTCGGAAGCGGGTATGTAGTTTTTTGATTGTCCATCCAATGAGATACAGTCTCTCAAGATACCTCATATATATAATACTTTTTACAAATAATGGTCATCCGTGTTTGGGGACATCGTACTCTGATATACTTATATCATTTTTTTAATTATTCATGGTATTCAAAAGAAAATATTTTTTTGATATCATGCTTCAAATAAAATTGGAAATTTGTATGATTCTTAGGATTTTTTGTACTAATAACCAGTAGTATCTAGGCATTTTCGTACGGAACCTACCGAAGCAAAATGATGTAGGTCCTACATACTGTATTAAGGCCCGTGCATGCACATCGTTTTCCTTAGCATGTGTACAAGTACATGTACTAGATTCCCCAAAAAAGCTAAGTGGGCTACGCGGAAGCTTAACCATTTGTTTGGAAAGAATTTGGAAATAAAACAAGGATATGATAGTATTGATTAGCAATTTCAAATGGTGGAAATGAAAACACGATCCGTGGGGGATTTTCCCCATAATGGTACAAAACACGCTTCTTTGTAGTCAAACGTGTAGTAAAACAAGTCACGTGCTTATACCTCATTCATGCCATTGGCCGAAATTAATATGGAATTGTATTATGGGTAACTAGTGATCACATGAGTATGTGTTTACTTCAAAATATAGTAATTTCTCTGACCTGGTATTTAGTATATATAGTTTGGCCTTTTGACGAAGATCTTATTTTCTCTGTGTTATATGTATCTGTTCTGAAACCTGAAGCAGGTAATTAAACATATAAATATGAATTTAGCATTCTACGAATTTAGCCGGAAGTAGCCGATCTTCGCTGATCCTAGATTAGACGGTTAGACCTATTGAATTTGTCAATTCGCATTACATCATTTATTTACAAAACTTGGAAATGGCAGTTTAATAGCTCATTTCAGTTCATTATTTATAGTACAACAGTACATATGTGCAAGTCAAAATGATATGCATGCAATATTAATACCATTTTGGAGTCTAAATATTTTCAAATAAATCAATTTTTCCGAAGAAAAGGCAAGCAAACTATCACCATATTTAAGTAAACACACAATCACGTGATCACTAGTTACCCATAATACAATTGTATATTCCGGCCAATAGCATGAATGAGGTATAAGCACGTGACCTTTTTTACTACGTTTTACTACAAAAAATAGATGCAGATACTATCCCGAGTTTGGAGCTAAAACCGCGTCTCAGGAGGATTTTTTAGACCAAAGCTTGAATCTGGCCATTAAGACCGTAACAAAAATTCGTTGTGCCTTTATAAAAGTGTATTGAGGGATGTAAATATTTATGTATAAATATGGACAGGGCAAGCTAACAAGTAAAGCTGGTTTCCCATTGTGTATTGTGTACCTGTACCTTGCTGCATATACACCGTCCTTTATGAAAGGATTGCCTTTGATTTCCACTTTCAAGACCAGATGTCGACATCAATGACTGACAAGTCGGTGTCACGCCCGAGCATAAACACGATTAATCGCCGAGTTACCGACTTTCTACATAGTTATCTTGGAATCATTGTGTGGGCAGGTACATGTGGTAAGTCGACATATTCTTGTGTTTATGTCGACATTTTTCTATATGATGTCGACATAATGCCTTAATTATGTCGACATCACTAAGTCGTAAGTCGGCAAGTCGATGGCAGAAATATGCCACCATAGTATCTAGATATTTTTATAACGACTTAATAATGACGACAAGTTGTGATATTATCTAAACATGTCGACGTTTACATGACGATATGTCAAGTTCAATGTTGTCAAGTCGACATAAGTAATGTCGACAAAATGACATTTAACACAACAAGTAGAGGTCCATATACGTTTCCGTATTATATGGGCATGTACATGTGGTAAGTCGACATATTCATAATTGAATTACCTGTTTCTTCAACGTTTTCAGTTCCCCTCTGATGTTACCGATGTCCCTCTCTCGGCTGCTTTCTTTGATAAAAAAAGTGCCAAGCCTCTATTCCAAGCAAGCGTTTCTCAGCCTCAGTACGTTACATTTGCTAGTGCCCAGCTAACACTGACTTGTTTTCCTGAATAACGGGGAATGTCTCCCCCCCCCCCCTCGCCCGCCCCCAATTTACTCATTAAGTCGTAGTCGGCAATTCGATGGCGAAATATTGCCACCATAGGAATGTGCCTATGTGTCGTAGTGAGGCACTGCTATAGAAAATCGCCCAGGCCCCATTTTTCTTATCCTTTTTTTAAGGTTTTGAATTGATTTAAGCGCAAAATGAATTTATATATTATTTTTGTCCAAACAACATAACATACGACAATTTCTTTACATATACTCTACCACATTTAAGACGTCCAAATTCATTTTGTAGACTTGTATAATTTTTCCCTTCGAAAAACATCAATTCATATTTATCTGTAAAAAAAATCTTTCGCTGTGAATTTGAATTTCTTTGCTCCATTTAGCAATAGGGGACCATTTTAGCTCTAATGACGACACCATTATCTGTCTAAAGTATTTTGGGCCTACCAATATCGCAGCTAGCTCCTGGTGATCTGGGAAAATATGTTGGTATGATCTAAACATCCAGATATTCCAGGAATGCCTCCCTTCTGGACTAACACATCCTCGATATTCCAGGCTTCCGTTCACTTATGATGGGGTCTGGAGTATCGAGGAATGGGACTAACATGTCACCGTCCTTGATGTCCAGCATGTGTTGCCAAGATTGCCTTGCACGACCCGATACTTTAGGTACTCCATTGGGGCCCGGTGCTGATTCTGCTCTCGCATTTCGAAAACTTGCCAAACCGCAGAATGTTTGGTCTCGCTCTCATCATGCCTTTGTTGAATCTTCTACCTTCTTTTTTTATCTTTGTATTCTCTGTTCAGATCTTTCCCCTAGTCCTTGTATCACTGTAGGTCCTCTTACGTTCCTCTACTGTTTCTTTGAACAGTCCAATCGTCCAGGTCCTTTGCTCCTAAATAGCTTTTTAACAAACTGAAATGATATGCTAAAAAGCTTATCTTCCTCATTCATCTTGCTGTACGACGACTACTGATGTTTTCTGCTCTTTCTTAGTGCCCTGAGTTTTGCCCTGAAACATTGGCGTAAGCTCGATAATATAGGCTGTTTTAATGGGTCGCTAAAAGGAAATTAACGAATACGCAAATTGGCCAAATTAGCGTGTGAGCGTCGAAGGCGCGAGATTTTTGTGTTTTATTAGGGGTCTGAGGGTGACCCCCGGGATGAGTTTTATGTATTTTGATGATTTTGCGATCGCCCGAAAGCGCGAGATTTTGGTGTTTGGTGGGTCCGGGGGTCTCCCCGGGAAAAAATTACGATTTAGAATGGCTTAGATGAGTTTTACGATGCATTTTGATGAATTTGCGAGCGCCCAAAGGCGCGAAAATTTGGTGTTAGGGGGGTCCGGGGGTCTCCCTCGGGAAAAAAATTACGATTTAGAATGGCTGAGATGAGTTTTACGATAAAGTTTAATGATTATAAAGCGTTCTTAACATGGTAATTTTTCGATTTAAACTACCTGCATTTAGAATTGTGTCATTATGCAACCCTACTCGATCTGAATATACCGCCTTCACACCATCGGTACATTGTTGTGTAACATAAAAAAAATGAATTAATTGTCTCGCTAAGACATATAAACAAATTGATCTTTTAAGAGACATTCTTTAAAATAGTACATAGAATTCCTTGATGGACATTTTTAGTCTAGTTTGTGTGTATTGAATTACTAGTATTGTGAAAATTTTCTAGAATGAAGTATGAAAAATGTGTCGGAGGACCCTTTTTTCTTTCAAATAAGCATTTTTAGAAAATTTCAGTCGGCGAAAATGGGGGGGCAAAAAGACATGTTTGCCTCCGTCCTGGGGAACGGGGGGGGGGGGGGGCAGTAGCCCCCCCCCCTGCCCCCCTGCCCCCCTGCCCCCCGCTTCCTACGCCCCTGATTAACCTACGTGTACGTAGCTGTTAGTCCGAGCTGAGGAAGTTAGAGTGCAAGAGGACTCTGCTTTGTACATTGAATTTCCATCCTCTTGACCATAATAATTTATTAATATAGGGGTACATTGTATAACCGTGGGTTGGAAATTCGTTTAAAAGCTGTGTGTGTGTTTTGTGGATTGGCATTCGTACCAAGTCTATGTACTACATACCGTACTATACTATATTAAAAAATGAATGAAAAATTAAAAAAATGCAAAACAATGATTTTTTCATGTTTTATTTTCTTGCGAATCACGAAAAATACCAGTTACGTAATTTAAAAGCCATAAAGGTCACAATACAGGTACACAATACACATTGGGAAACCAGCTTCACTTGTTTATATAGGTAAATATTTACATCCCTCGATACACTTATATAAAGGCGCAATGAATTTTTGTTACGGTCTTAATAGCCAGATTCAACCTTTGGGCTAAAAATCCTGCCGGGACTATTTTTTGTAGTAAAAACACGCGTTCTTTGTAGTCAAACGTGGTAAAAAAAAAGTCACGTGCTTATACTTCATTCAGGCCATTGGCCGGAGTATACAATTGTATTATGGGTAACTAGGGATCACGTGATTGTGTGTTTACTTCCAAATATGGTGATAGTTTGCATGCCATTTCTTCGGAAAAAGTGATCTATTTGAAAATATTTGAACTCCAAAATGTTATTAATATTGCATGCATATGATTCTGACTTGCACATATGTACTGTTTTACTATGAATAATGAACTGAAATGAGTTATAAAATTGTCATTTCCTCGTTTTGTAAATAAATGATATAATGCGAATTGACCAAATCAACAGGTCTAACCGTCTAATCCCAATGTGTATTGTGTACCTGTTCTGTGACCGTTATGGCTTTTAAATTACGTAACTGGTATTTTTCGTGATTCGCAAGAAAACAAAACATGAAAAAATCATTGTTTTGCATTTTATTTTTATTTTTTTATTTTTCATTCATTCTTTTAATATAGTATAGTACGGTATGTACTACATGGACTTGGTACGAATGCCAATCAACAAACACACACACAGCTTTTAAACGAATTTTCAACCCACGGTTATACAATGTACCCCTATATTAATAAATTATTATGGTCAAGAGGATGGAAATTCGTTGTACAAAGCAGAGTCCTCTTGCACTCTAACTTCCTCAGCTCGGACTAACAGCTACGTACACGTAGGTTAATTACAGCTGCATGGCCGGGATGTGCAGGATCACAATTTTTAATTTTGAAATCAAATAAATAAAAACCTGAATTAACAAAATCAACGTCGATCTCTGCTGTATGGTACCTTGCTGCATATACACAGTGCGTCATGAAAGAGTGGCCTTTGATTTCCACTTTCAAGACAGATGTCGACATCTTTTAGTTTAGATGTCGACATCAATAACTGACAAGTCGGTGTCACACCCGAGCATAAACACGATTAATCGCCGAGTTACCGACTTTCTACATAATTATCTTGGAATCATTACGTAGGCAGGTACATGTGGTAAGTCGACATATTCTTCTGTTTATGTCGACATCTTCCTATATGATGTCGACATAATGCCTTAATTATGTCGACATCATTAAGTCGTAAGTCGGCAATTCGATGGCAGAAATATGCCACCATAGGAATGGTGCCTATGTGTCGTAGTGAGGCACTGCTATAGAAAATCGCCCAGGCCCATTTTTCTATCCTTTTTTTAAGGTTTTGAATTGATTTAAGCGTACAAATGAATTTATATATTATTTTTGTCAAAAACAAACATAACGACAATTCTTTACATATACTCTACCACTCATAAGACGTCAAATTCATAATTTGTAGACTTGTATAATTTTCCTTCGAAAAAAATCATCATATTTATATGTGAAAAAAAATCTTTCGCTGTGAATTTGAATTTCTTTGCTCCATTAGCAATAGGGACCAATTTTAGCTCTAATGACGACACCATTATCTGTCTAAAGTATTTTGGGCTACAATATCGCAGCTAGCTTCCCTGGTGATCTGGGAAAATATGTTGGTATGATCTAAACATCCAGATATTCCAGGAATGCCTCCCTTCTGGACTAACACATCCTCGATATTCCAGGGCTTCCGTTCACTTATGATGGGGACCCCTGGAGTATCGAGGATGGGACTAACATGTCTACGTCCTTGATGTCCAGCATGTGTTGCCAAGATTGCCTGCACGACCCGATACTTTAGGTACTCCATTGGGCCCCGGTGCTGATTCTGCTCTCGCATTTCGAATAACTTGCCAAACCGCAGAATGTTTGGTCTCGCTCTCATCATGCCTCTGTTGAATCTTCTACCTCTTTTTTTATCTTTGTATTCTCTGTCAGATCTTCTCCCCTAGTCCTTGTATCACTGTAGGTCCTCTTACGTTCCTCTACTGTTTCCTTTGAACAGTCCAATCGTCCAGGTCCTTTGCTCCTAAATAGCTTTTTAACAAACTTGAAATGATATGCTAAAAAGCTTATCTTCCTCATTCATCTTGCTGTACGACGACTACTGATGTTTTCTGCTCTTCTTAGTGCCCTGAGTTTTGCCCTGAAACATTGCGTAAGCTCGATAATATAGGCTGTTTAATTAATTGAATTACCTGTTTCTTCAACGTTTTCAGTTCCCCTCTGATGTTACCGATGTCCTTCTCTCGGCTGCTTTCTTTGATAAAAAAGTGCCAAGCCTCTGTTCCAAGCCAGCGTTTCTCAGCCTCAGTACGTTACATTTGCTAGTGCCCAGCTAACACTGACTTGTTTTCCTGAATAACGGGGAATGTCTCCCCCCTCGCCCGCCCCCAATTTTGTCCAACTTTGGTTAAGGACTTGGTCTGGTGAGGTTTCAGTCTCGTTGAAACATTGGTTTTGCCAATTTCGCGAATATTCATACTTATCAGACAACTAAATTTTATAATATTGCTTAGGTTGTCGTGTGTATACTCAAAACAGTGAAAATCCGGTAGAATCACACGTTTACGTCAAATAGCTATCATTGTTTCATTATAGCTCAAATTCAAGTACACCACTATATTATTTCTATTATATTGTTAATTTGGTATTAATGCCTATTTCTAAAAATCCATATTAGAAATAAAGTTAGGCATCAGAAAAAACTGATATTTACACCAGAGAAAAAAAATCACACATCAAGGTTACCATGGCACATAACATATGCTTCTGATAGGTCAAAATTTAGATATTTTCTAACTAAGCTGATAATTGTTATATAAAAGATAATGTTCAGTGGTTATACAATAAAAGTAGTTTTCAAGACAGCACAATTCATTTGGTTGCCACGCAGTTGAAGATAGACTTTTGTAGCGGGATTGGACTGGATCGATCATCGGTAACCAGGTAGTTCAGTCGGTAGAGCACTCGGCTAGTACTCGGAGGGTACCTGGTTCGAATCCCAGTCTGGCCACTACATTTTCTCCTCTCCTATTACACTTATTATATAAACGAAATATTTGTGAGTCAGATATTCGCTTATGTTTTGAATTAGAATATAATACTTTTTTTTCAATATCAATTGCGTGTTTTTCAACTTGAATGTCCGATTTTAAGTTGTACATGTACATACTTAGTACTGTACATTACCGATCTGGGAAAAAAAACTATTGCTTTGATAAATCAAAGAACAAAAAGCAAATGTCAGTATTGATTCTACGTTTTTAGCTTTTGTAGATATTATCAAAGTCATTTATTTTATATCGTTACATTGCTTTGTTTTCACAGAAAGTTAACAGTAAAAAAATATAACGTCAACTTATTTTAAAGTTTTTCATTAAACAATGTTTTTTTTCCCTTATAATCATCCACACTGCTACCATCATTGTCATTTTCCAGATCTTCAACATTTAAATACAAAACTTCATAATATTTCCATCCAACCTACTGTAAAATACATGTAACGTAAGGTACTTTCACTACTTTGATGTTTGAGTCTTGTCACAGAGTTGTTTCCCTTTGAGCACCTGTTCCTTAAAAACAAAGTTTTTGTGTGAACATTGCATTGACTACGCAACAAACATCCTGCCTTTAATAACAATAAAAGATAATAAATTTGGTTAAATGAAATATTTAATTTTGCAGGTCTTCTGATAATGTTACAGTCCAGTATTTTCGCTTCACAACATTGGAACTCTCTACGAATAGGAGGTAAATAAAACTTAGCAACACAGAAACAAAAATGGCGACAGTGTGAAAGTGGTACACTTATGCGCATAAGACGTACGTGTTTAACACTAAAACGCTGAAGAACTATTCGTTACAAGTAAGTATTTTAAAACAGCAACATTTTATTAGATCGGTAAGTCACTGGTTAGCCTAATGGCCTTCTACTTCATGTTCTACAAGAACGAAAAAAATCATAAAATAGAAAATCTAGGCCTACTTGCTGCACTCCGTTCCCGACAGGTTACTGTAAAGTCAAATTTCAGATAATTTTGCAAGCTTCTAATCCTATGTAATATTTTCTTATTGACAGTCTATTCTAATTTCTAGGTTCAACTTTGCTATTAATTAGAGAAGTAACATGTTACATCAGTTTCCTTGTACGCTATCACCAGCAGCTGCGCTCACCTGCCGACTACTGTAGGTTTACTATTTCGTACATACTGAGTCAGTACGTACCATCTTGGACAGACATAACTCCTTAGTGTTAACACACTATTCTGGTCTACTCCAACAATGTTAGAGGTTTAACATGACAAGATACTTTTGAAACATTACGTTGTACTTCACTGATACTTCGCTGATGGTGGCCTCGTTGAAAGCATAAACATCTATGGAGAGGAATTGATGATGTATTGAATCTTTGTGGCGATTTTTTTTCCCCCTCCTTCACCGACTTTTGAGTTCAGGCTACCGTTTCTTATAATGTTATTTACAAGTATTCAGAAGTATCACTATTAACAAATTACAAAAAATATATCTATATATTCCAGTCATATTAAAGGACTGAAAATAAGAATCATATTGAAATATCGATGTCAAATAAATGGAGGGTACCTTAAGGCTAGTTTTTAGAATTGGTCTATAGACTGTATAGTTTGTGTGTATTTCCTGGAGTTGACTGGTATGGTCAACTACTAAACATTGTGGCCGAGACTATTTTATCGTGTTTATTGATAATCTAGTATAGTTGAATCAAATCACAACGTTTATGTCTATACTCCAGTTTCGGGAGACCCAGTGTTCTTAGTCTGTCTTCATAGGACAAGTCTTTGATAGTTTCAATCCTCTTTGTAGCTCTACGTTGAACGCTTTTGATTTTGATGATATCTTTTTGTAGGAATGGTGACCAGATGGTAGTGGCATATTCTAGGTGCGGTCGTACCAGGGATTTGTAGAGAGTTCTGAATATTTGCTGGTCCATGTACATAAATGTCTTAAAAATGACTCCCATGATATGATTACCTTTTTGTGCTGCTATGTTGGCTTGTTCTGAAAAGTTCAGCTTCTCATCTATGGTCACACCTATAGATCTCTGTTGAAACTTTCTGGATAATTATGTTTGAGGATTCGTCCTGGATATTGTATTGTGATGTTTTCTCGTTGTTTTCAATCTCTATATGTTTACACTTGGTAAGATTGAGAGTCATCAGCTAGTTCTCTGCCCACTTTACCATTTTATCTATGCTATTCTGTAGTTCTTGTCTGCTACCTGGAGTAGAATTTTTTTGTATAGTTTGGTGTCGTCAGCAAACATTTTAACAAGGCATGGCACAGCTTCTGGAATATCATTTACATATATCAGAAACAGTACTGGTCCCAGAACACTTCCTTGGAGAACTCCACTTGTTACTGGTAGACTCTGGTAACATGTTCCGTTGACAATTACTCGCTGTTCCATGTCCGTGAGAAAATTTCTGATCCATTGGAGTTTTCTCCCTTTAATGCCATATTGTTCCAGTTTGTGTAGCAATAAGCTGTGACATACTTTGTCAACGCCTTACTGAAGTCCAGGTATATCACGTCAGTATTGAGGCCTTTGTCCATTGATATTGTCCAGGCATTCCAGTAGTTGGGTGGTGCATGAATGTCCCTGTCTGAATCCGTGTTGCTCTTTTGCGAATAGGTTGCTGTTATCGATATGTTTGACGATTTCGTCTCTCATGAGCTCACTATTCTTTGTAAAATCTTGCTAGGTACTGAGGTAAGGCTGATTGGTCTGTAGTTACTAGGGTCTTTTTACCTGGCATACAGAGTGTCCCTTATTGGATTGTTTTAATGAATATACTAGTTAGAAATCTTGTTATTTCATTAACTGTTTTCGCCGATAGCATTGGATGGATATTATCAGGACCTGGTGACTTGTTAGGGTTGATTTTGTTGATGTTTTTTTCAACTTGTGTGTCAGTCACAGTAATGGTCTCAAGGGGTTCAGCATAGTTTCTGGTTTGAAGGTGTGGTCTTTAAGTGATTCTTTCTTCTGCAGTAAACACACTGGCAAAGTATATATTCATGGTATTGGCTATTTCTTCGGAGGTCGATGTTAGTTCTCCTGATGGCTTTGTAACATTTCCAATCGTTGTTGCTGTGTTGGTTTTAGTTCGAACATATTTCCAGAAAAGCTTAGGATTGGTTTTTATTTTGTCAGCCAAGTCTTTTTTGTAGTGGTATTTTTGAATGCCTCAGAGTCTGTATAGCTCGGTTCCTAGCCATTTTATATTCAGCAGAATTGTGAGCGGAATTACAGTGTAGGTATTTGGAGCAGCATTTCCATTTCCGTCTGATTGCATGATTTGGGGCCGAAATTTGGCCCCATTCCCCATGGCATTAAAGCCTCTAAATTTTTCCCAATTGAAGCCTTAAATTTCCCAAAATCAAAGTTTCTTGATGACTTTCCATGTAATGCATGAACTTAGTTGGCTAAGGCTTAATTATTTCTGAATTGACTTCAGAAAAGGACATAAGCTACACTGGAAATAAAAAATCTTATTCGTTATGCTTTATTTCCTATTTAATAATTTTCCCTAAATCTTGGTTTTGTCGTACATTTTCCCAAATTCAAATCCAGGGGGCCACTCCCAAAGCAGTGATAAAAAGCACTGATGTTATATCTGTTAGAGCAATAAATATTGATATTTTTGCATTTTTCCTTCCGCCTTCATCTGATATCGGAAACTGCATCAAAGAGCCTTCGGAAATGAGAGTCGACAGTCAGCAAAATAATGTCTAATTAAAAACTGCTGACCACTCAACTCTCATGTTATGGGAGTATATTCTGGACATTTATGTTGGATGAAGATTGTTCTGTCAGTGAAAAATAATTTTGTTGATTGTGTGTGATAACCATCCTGTCAATTGAGTGTCCTGACTAAGAGTATCTGTTGGAATAACTATGGCTCTACCGACTGAACCAAACAAGCAGGCTCCGTCAACTGAGTGACAGTGACCATATATACTGTATTCGACCTAACAAGCGCCCAAGGGCGTATACAAATTGAAAAGAATGAAAAGGTGCTAATAGAACGAAATTGTATTTCTTGTTTGTTTGTTTGTTTAATTAATTAACGTCCTATTAACAGCTATGGTCATGTAAGGACGGCCTCCCATGTATGTGTTGTGTTGCGTGTATGTTGTGCGAGGTGCATGTTTTTGGAAGACTGCGGTATATTCATGTTGTGTCTTCTTGTATAGTGGAACTGTTGCCCTTTTTATAGTGCTATATCACTGAAGTATGCCGCCGAAGACACTGAGCAACACACCCCACCCGGTCACATTATACTGACAACGGGCGAACCAGTCGTCCCACTCCCCGTATGCTGAGCGGTAAGCAAGAGCAGAAACTACTATTTTTATAGACTCTGGTGTGTCTCGGCCAGGGGACAGAACCCAGATCCTTCCTCACAGTGGCAAACCTCAACTCAAGACCAATAGTAAGGCGGTGCCATGGGAGGCATTAGGAAAGATAAATTCAGTTAGGAAGAAGAGAAAAGTTAAGATCCTAAATTTAGTCGCCTTATACGATCATGCAATAGGGGTTGGCAGCAGGTACTATTCTAACGCACTTCCTGCAGGGCAGAATTGTATCACAAATCTATACAATTGTATTGTAAATCTATACATTTTTATGTAGTTTTGGTCTTGATTTATGCCTGGGCAATTGAAATCTAGGCCTCAAATGGGGGGAGGGGCGCTTATAGGGACATGAGCGCTTATTAGGTCGAATACGGTACTAATATTTAATTCTTTATACATGTCACACCAATCTGCTCCTTATACAATAGGGAGATACTTAACCCAGCATAATTTTAACCATTCTATTTTTCACAGGCCATGAAGACACAACCAGTACAGAGAGGGGAGGAACCCCCTATGTTCCTACAGCGCCCTTCCACTGGAAAGTCACAAGATGTACGTCACATACTTGCCAAGACATTTAGAGAAATTTACACTCGTGATGCTATTAGTGCTGACACTGTAGCAAACCTTGGTGTCTCTAAACATGGGGATGATCCTTATCATGAACGCTATGTTGAAGCTCTGCAGAAGGTAAGCATACAAATATTTTGGCAGATTTTTTCTAAATAGTGTTACTCTATAGTTAAATTTCATGATTTACTTTTTCGAACTTATATTATGATCATACATTTTGAAAAAAATCGTGACATTAAATTTTGGTGAATCCTCAAATTTAACGAAATTAAGACCATTGCAAATATTAGTAACTATACATTAATGAATAAAGGTTCTATTTTCAGCTGAACATCACTAATTTATACCCAGTTATTCTCATCTTGCTGAATATTCAATTGGTGCAGTCATATTTTAATAGAAAGTATCTTTTTATTCTCTGTAACAGGTATTTGAAGAGCGGCAGAAGCGTTTAGAAGAGGCTGCTAAACTTGAACGCCACATCATGCAAGCGCAGGCCAGGGCTATGTCAGCAGATGAGCGTCAGCTGAATCGAGTAACACAAAGTTGTGATAACTACTCAGAGCTTGGTCTGCCTCCAGGTATGTTAGCATCCAGCTACTATCAAAGCATTACATAGTTGTAAATTTCAAAAGATAAAGTTTAATTTCATCACATTGAAAATTTGAAATTTGTCTATACATGCAGCTTTGATATATCAAGATTAGAACTTTGTTTTTTATGGATCAAATTTTTGTAATCTATCAAATGTCATGAAAATATTCATTGTCAGAGACCAAGGGTGTTCTTTAAGTGTAGTATAGCATAGTGCAATCAACCATAGGTCTCCAGCAATGGAAAAACTGTCCTCACAATAAAACATGAGTACAGAAATACTGTTAGGTACTAGAAGTAAATATACACATTGTGTTTTGAATCCATGATCTTCCTGGTCATCTAAATTTAACCTTGAGTCAATCAAGTGAGATCTCTAAGTGATATTAGTATTCCAGCCTCCCTACCACGATTTTCCTGAGATTTTTTTAATGCAGTTATTATTCCTAAGATTATCATAACACCTTAATAACAAATAATAACATTGCCAAGTGTTTTGCCAGGTCGCTCCCACTTCCGTTCCTGCATCGACTCTGATTTACTGAAGAAACACAAACTGCTTTCCCCTGAGGACTATGCTACCGAGGAACAGATGACTGTCCCTGTGCCACATGGTGGGTAAAACGTGGATAAAACAAACTGGTTTGGACAAATTTACTGTAAAACTTTTCTTTAGAGACCATGCAAGATACCAAGAGAAAACTTATTAATATATACATGTAGTTAAATGGCCTCTATAGTCTAAACACAGGTCAAAATGTGTTAAAACTGACTGTTTAGGACCCATAGAAAGTTGCCTTATTATTATATAACTCTTCTATACCGATGTTGACTATAGTCAGCGGTCGATGTTGTTGACAGATTTGTTGTTGAACTCTGTTTCTACCCGAGTCACTATTTTAGAAACAAAATAACATGTAATGAAATTGAAATGACATTGGCAAACTTCCTGTATTTTGAATTTTAAAGATACTCCACCGCCGACAGAGCATAAATGATATCCATCACTTGAACACTAATTGGTGTTTAATCGTGTATATATATGTCTAATTAACCAAAGGCAAAAATTATATAGAATAATTTATTTTGCCTTTGGTCCATGCGCAATCAGTACTTCATTCCATATAAGATATAGTGCCACAGAATTTTTTCGGGATGCAATTAAATATTTTTGGTAATTTTAACTTGAAGCAAAATGAGAAGCTCAAACTTTTCAATGGTGGTAATGGTGTAAAGTAAGTAACTTTTGTAACTGATAAAAAGTACTAAATCGTCTGCTCCTGTTTTTGATATTAAAGAAATGTCATTTGTCAGCGGTGGAGCATCTTTAAAGTTTATTGGAGTTTAATTGTTATAAACTACAAAGAATTATATTTTTTCCTGATCAGGTCCAAAGGTGCCTAGTTATGCACGTGAGACAGTGTCCTCACAACAACGGACTCGCCCTGTTGACCAAACAGAAGAAACTCCACAGCCTGCTGTATTCCACAGCCGGAGTGACCTTGTACACCAAAGCTATGTGTCAGACAGTATCAATGTGGAACAAGAAATTCTGGAGTCCGAGCCGGCTTCATCCGAGGCAGAATCGGTCAGTAGAGCTCCTTATCCTTCCATATTGTACTTGTTAATGGATAATGTAAATCAACTCTCTTTAACATGCAATTTACTTTGTGAATTTCCTATCAAAATCAATTAGCAAATGTTTATCTTTGTGAATTGATATCTCTATTATATATATTCATAAGAATTTTCATTTAATTTTTAAATCCTCAAATGTTGACCTTCACAAATTTGTTTTGAAATGGAAATGTGAAATTTAGTAGTCGCGAAAAAAGTTGGTTTACAGTACAAAATTTGACTTGATAAGTTGATTAATTGGCTGATTAGGATTTATGTCATTTAAAGATTGAAACATGTAAATGCTGGGATTGTATTTATACAAAGATTGAAATTTTGAACATGAAATATTAGAGATCACTTATTGGTCTATCTCTAAAGCTCATTATTTAGCTTAGAGCTTAGATATTGAGTTTAGAGTTAAAATATTGAGCTTAATGATCATGACGTGTTAGATGATTTTTGCCTTTTCTATTGCCTAATTAGGTGGTATTTCCAAAAAGAGGTGGTTGGAAAATCCATATGAGTGAGGCACAGCGCGAGGTTGATAGAAAAGATCTGGCTAATCTTCAGGCTCGCGTGAATTACGTTCGTAATCCGAGATTTGTTCCTCCATCAGCTTTGCCTGGTGGCAGGTCCCTGATAATGCCTGGCCGTCCTAAACCAAAAGAAATTGGTATACAGGCTAAACCTGATACGAGCAAGTAAGTACAAATTACAAATACTTGTAGAACTTAAAAAAATGGTGAAGTGTATTCTCAAAGTTTATTATTTTAGATTTTATCAAGCAGTATAAAATATTCACAACTTTGTCACAAGACTTCTATGTGAAACCATAATTTTAAGAAAAATTATCAATATTTAACAATTATGGGCCTTTGTTGAGGTCAATATGTTGTTACATCTCTCTGGTAGAACTACCAAATGGTCAAGGGTATATATTCTCAGATATCATTATTTTAAATTCTTTCAAATACCGTGTGTAGTTTAACACCATACTAACCAAATCAATGGTTGTTATAGTATATATAAGTATATGTAAACCACTCTCTTTAGGAATTCAGCAAAGTGTATAGATTTCACAAATCTGATATGTTTTAACAAGACTAGATAGAAACATTGCCATTAAAAAAATCCTGATTTCATTTCAGACCCAAGGAGCTGTCCGTTGTATTTCTAGTATCACCACCTATCGTGAAATTTTCGGACTACAAAGTTGGTCAAGTATATGAGGTAATTTTTGATGGATTCGATTTTGAAATCAAAGTAGCTGATCAATCTGTTATCTGCAATAATCTAGCATGCTTGTCTTTTTTTTTATCAAATATTCTTTACAATTATTGAAGTCCTCCAATGAAACAAAATATAATAAAACTAATTTATTTGGCCTTTGATGAACAAAGACAAAAAAAACTTGTTTTCTAAAGTTTTACATGAAATAATGACAGATGTTAACTAGAATTAAGGTAAAAAATGTTAAAAGCTGAAGTGCTGGGTAAAGTTTTATTTTAGCCAATTTCAATGCATTTGTGAACATTTGTGAACCAGTAGAGATTAAAGCCATCACTTGTTTGTGTGTTTGTTAGTTGACCTTAGAGCTGAAGAACATCTCCTCTGTGATGAGACAGTGTACTGTTCTACCACCAACAACTCCATTCTTCTCTGTTGGACTTGGTAAGTTCCTAACCCCTGTGATATTACGACTCCATATATTTACCATTTCCCTGTGTCTCCATGCCTTGCATAAAGCCATACATATTTTTTGATATTATGTCTTAACAAAGTACCAGATAAATAAATAAATAGTTATACCACGCCTAAACAGATATTTCAGACAATGGTAATATGCCATTGCCAATATTAACAATAATTTTGAAAGTAACGCAATTAAGAATAATTTTGAAAGTAACCTAATTAAAGATGTCCACACCACAAAATTAATCAGAATAATCATTAAAAGAAAAGGTAAAAAGTACATAATATGTTTAAAAAAAAGCTTTTTGAGAGTAGATTTATTGGCTCTTGAAATATCCAGTTGAGTGATGCAGGTCATTTGGGCCTCTTGTTGTTTTGTAGGTCAGTTCCCTGGAGAGCATGGCCTGGTAGCTCCAGGAATGAGCTGTCACTATGCTATCAGGTTTGCACCAGACGCATTGAGAGACTTTGATGATGAGATCAAGATCCAGACTCAATCATCAAACATTGTCAGTGTCCCACTTCAGGGTCGAAGGCCACCTCCAAAAATAACACGTAAGTATTTCTAAAGTTGTTGGATCAGCATCCCTCTTCAAGCTCAAAGGCCATCTTTAAAGATAATATGTAATTATTGTATCGCCCGCGACGATACTATGGTGTTATTTCACTTTAAAGTTTTGCGTTTAGCTCTATTTCTCAAAAAGTTTAAGTCCAATCCTAACCAAACTTTGAACATAGCTGAAGGACATCATTATGGTGGGATGCAGAGGCTGTGAAACTTAATGATGCCAATTTATACTTAGCTTTTTTTTTTCTTTTTTGTTTTTTTAAATATTCAGTTATAGTTATGTAATAAATCAACAATGTGTACTTATGATTACGCATAATTCTTGTTCTGAATTTGGCTCTGTTATCCAGCAGTTGTTTGGGAATAGATAACATTGTCTTTACTATATAGTGTAGAAAAAGGCAGTTCTCACGCACTGACAATAATGTAACATCATCAATTCATATTTAATCATTTTTTGTTCAAATATGTAATAAAAATAATAAAAATAGGTTCCTTCCTTGCTATTTGACTTTGTGGTTGCAGTACCCCCTGTCCTCGATGTTGGATTCTGTCTAGTTGGAGGGTACCATGTGGTCCAGTTTATTGTGAAGAATACTGGTGGGAATGGAAGGTTCTGTATCATGCCTAGGTCCTCCTGGCCAGCCACAAATTTCAAGGTTAGTTTTAACTTATTGACCATAATATTACTTTAATGTATGGTATAAATGTTTAAAATTCTTTTAATTCTCTTTCAAGTTAGCCATGATTTTAACGTATTTGACACATTAAGCACCAAGGATGTTAAATAATGGAAACAAATAAGAGGGATCTTTTAAAACATTCTTGGGTGATTTTTATATACACGTTTAACTGTCTACACTAAGACTATTTTATCTGTATGTAAATGACAGTTACAGATTTGTATGTTGAAGTTTTGATTTTAATTTTCATAATTCAACAGTCCGTTGTTAGGAATGGAAGTGTCATTATTCAGCCGTTTGAAGTCCGCCCGTCTGTCATTGAGTTGATGAAGGGGGAGAGTGGAGTGATAGAGATTATTTTCACACCTCCTTCTGTGAAGAGCTACACCCAGGACATAACTCTTGTCTGTGATAATTGTCACGTCAAACACTTCACCTTAAAAGGTAAATTAGGAGTTATATACTGTAAACCGACCTATTTTTGTGTGCGATTAATTTTCGCAGACTTTACAGGCAATAAGAAATCATGAAAATAAATATCTGCGAAACTGTTTCAATACAGGCAAAGTAGGGTTTCTGAAGTCTAGAACCCGAATTGAAACTGAAGTTTTAAACGTGAAATTAAGTTGCCGCGAAAATAATTTGTTTTTTTGTCTCATCTCTCAGTGTTTATATAGAAATAGGTTACAGTACTTACATACATCAAATACTGAAAATCAACTTTTGTTTGCGTACGATGTACTTATTTAATTTCACAATCCAAGTAAATTCATGAAAGTTTATCTCTGCGAATCATTACCTACATCATCATAGAAATTTACTTTTAATGTTTCAATCTGTGAATGTTATTAATCTTCACGAACTTGTTTTGATCTGAAAATTGTGATAATTTATTAGCTACAAAAGTGTGTTTTTCTAAGCTATGACCAGAAAAAACCAGAAAAATGTTAATTGCTGTGTTAATTACTATATAGGTATTGCTCAGAGGGCTAGTGTGGATCTCACAATGGTTGAAAGAGGAGAAGGAAATATCGCCCCCGGGGAGCTGACGGACAACACAGCTGAACATATGATACGATTTGATGATCTTAATCCCTTCACATACACTGATCGTACCATTGCAGTAAAAAATTGCACGTATGTAAAATCTTTTACTTACATTTACCTCTGATCAAGTATACTTTATGCCATCTGGTACTTTTAACAAAATTGTTTGAAAATGAAACTTCCAATGTTACAATTGCATATAGAGTTAGTAATGTTGTAAGTTCTTGAGATAATTTAAGCTTGATGATTTATTTATTTTAAGTTTGATATTCATATAGATTAAACAATATATCAAATTGATTGTATACTTTAAGCTTATATATACATTCAGCGACAATTCAAATTACTGTAATTCAACTTATATTTGCTGAATTGTAAGTGTATCGTGAATATTCAAAATCTTGTAGCTAAATTTAACTTATTTCTACTAGTGCAATTACAGTATAACCTGCTTAATTGAATACCTCTATAAAGATCACATACTTAATAAGACTACTTCTCTAGGGTCCCAAATGACCAATTTCAACACATTTCAACCTGTTTAAAAGACCACCTGACTAGACAGACCATGTTTGATATGGCCTTTTGGTAGTTTTTATAGACAGGTTTGACTGTACCTCTTAGCTAAATTCAAAGCTCTTATGACTATTTTGATTAAACATTGACTACAACTTTGACAGAAATGTCCAAATGCCCTTCCAATGGGTGATTTACAAACCAGACATGAAGGAAGAAGAAATTGACGGCCAGAGAAAGATTGTGCGGGCTCCTGATGTTGATTCTGTGTTCAGTGTTCACCCGCCGTCTGGAAACTTACCTCCAGCCGGAGACATGGAATTCCGCATTACATTTGCACCACCACTGGTAATGTCATTTTCTATTACCCGGTAACTTTTCATTGATAAATGTAATTTTTCCAGAGCAAGAAATGTGATTGCAGTATGAAATATCCTGCTGTTATTGAAAACAAGCTTTGGGCTTTAGCAGTCTACCCTAAATTCAAAGGACTGATCTCCCCCAAGAGGGTCCTGTTCCACTAGTGCAGTATATGTAGCTGGAAAAAAAGTTTTTAAAGATGTTTACAGTTGTTATGTTCGGTTTAAAATGCAGTTGGAGCTATATTACAGCCATTTTATAGAAAGCTTGCATATTCATACTTTCCAGTATAAGACTCATTTCAAATCTCTTTTCAAGTTCCTCCTCCCAAATAGGTTTAAGCTGAAACTTGCGGAAATGATTCTAAGATAGTTCTGACCAAGTGTTGTTATTTTTTAGGTTGATGTGAAATCCATGAAAACGGTCACCACCTTAAAAAATAGTTTTAATGTCTTCCTGATCAGTTTCACCAAAAAAGATTTAGATCAATTGTTTAGTTGCTTGTTTTCTAGGTTAACCAGTTCCATAGTGTGTTACACATGATGCTGAAACAAATTCCACAGTATGAGGATGGTGACTCCGCGAAACGTGACCGACGAGCTATTCGTGAGAAGTCGAATGTCAGTGACGAAGAGGATGATGAATCCACAGAAATCTTCCCTCCATCAAGTGGACGTAAGTGTTGCAACATTTTGTCTTCCACCTGCAACTTCGAAATATCATACTAAAGACACATAAGACTTTAAACCCTGCAAAATACCTAAAAATAAAAATGTTATCAGCAAGTATATAGACCTTCATGGTCTAAAGTTTACAGTGTGATACATGTCACTTGACCTACCGTATTCGAACCAATAAGCACACAGGGTGATTAAAAATTGAAACAAATAAGAGCTAGGGAACTTAATAGAACCAAATTTGGACCAGGCTTCCACAAAACTAAAGTAAAAATAACAAAACTAACACAGTTTTCATATTTAATTCAATGTAAGTAAAATTGAAGCCAGAAAAGGAAGGGGGCGCTAATCGGAATAATAGGAGCACTTACGTTAAATTTAGTGGCATGCAAAGTTGTTTAAATTTGAATTTAGCTTTGTGCTTTTGTTAGTGAGGAGGCTTCAGGACCTGACAGCTATGGAGATAGAAGTGAAGGGAAACAGTGTACCACTAAATGTAGTGTTACATCCTTACGCTGTCTACGTCCCGGGACGCAGTCTGATGGAGACCACTGTTAAGAAGAGGGTTACGGTAGGTGCTAATTAAAATCAATATATAATTAGCTATGATTATGGTATGTAAGTGGTGTGTAAAGTGCAGGAACCTAAATATATCATATGTTGTAATTTGTTAGAGTAGCGATTAAAACCCTTTAATCTAAATTCAGTTTTTGTTGTGTATAAATCAAATGTTTTGAGTTATTTGTACTGTAGAAGGAGATAGAAATGAGAAAAAGAAAATGATGATTTCATGTCCTTGTCTATCCTGTCTTTATTGTAAACCAACTTGTCTTTTGCTTACGATTTACTTTTGCAAATTTCACGATCAAAGTAAATTTGCAAAAGTTTATCTCTGCAAAAGTATGTATACCTTATTTATACTGAAAGGTAATTTCATTCAATATTTTAATACGGTAATGTTGATCTTAGTTAACTTGATTTGACAGTGAAATTTAGTAGCCACAAAAGAAAGTTGGTATTTAATGTACCTAGATAATTTGATGGACCACTCATGAAATTAACTGTACTCTAACTGTTTTCTCTTAAAACTAATTATAGAAAAATAAATTGTATTTTTTTTAATAAGAAAAAAGGGGAGTGGTGGGAGCTTTAGTTTTGTAATCGGAGAACATTGAAATTTGTTTAGATGGCCAACCACAGTCGGTCTACAATCACATTCCAATGGCAGCCGTACAGTGAGGGATATATACTGGAGATGGAGCCACCATTTGGTGAACTCGGTAAGAATCTCACATTCTCTTCTTCGCTCACTTGGAACAACTAAGTGTTGGTGCGCTTATGTTCCGGTGTGACGTCATTCATCTGTCCATCAAGATGTAGATGCCCAATAATAATCAGTATGTCCGTCTGTCCTTTCGTCTGTCCTTCCGTCTGTCGATCTGTCTGTTCGTTGATTATTTTCTTTTGTACAATTATAATGGAAGGAAGTGTTCTTCTCAAATTTGGTAGCTGTGCTCACTTTATGGATAGCATTTTGGATAATTTGCTATTGGAAGACACTAATTGCTAAAATAAAAATAATCATTTTAGCATTTTTCACTATGTCATTTTTTTTGGCTGAAGAAAGAAAATAAATTTGTAATTTCATTTTTTTTTCATTCCAAATACCTGAGCTATCAAATCAATATGATTCAAGATGGAATTTAAGTTCCTAAACATTTGTCATTCCAAGTGTTACACTGAAAAAATAATGACCTGGTTATGGCCTTGGGGAATAAAGGGAGGGATATGTGGAAGAGTATGAAAATATCATGTTCTTTCGTTATTTTCTTAGTTTACTTTTAGCAATTAAAGCATTGAAAATTTTGCCCTAGGCGCTATTGTAGATATCGTCATTTTTAAAAGACCATGAAGTGACTTTGTTGGGCACTAGGTGTGTTCTGCTAAAACATTTCTTTTTTGCTAAAGAAAAAAAGGTTTTAGCAACTTTTGCTAAGGCGTTTTTTGATCTAGAGTTACCAGAGGATAGGATTATTTTCCCATGCACCTAAGTACCGTCCAACCTGTCTATAAAGACCACCTGGTATAATTTGACATAGAGATACTATAGCATTGACTGTCACCAGTGTTTTCTATAGCAATTAACGTTATAACATTTATACCACAGATCCTGGGATGGCTATGGACCTTGAGCTTGGTATAACTGGAGCTACACCTGGTAAAATCAACCACACACTTTACTGTCACGTAATGAATATGGCGGAACCCCTCCATCTCCATGTAGAGGCAGAGTTCAAGGTAAAGCAGCCAGGATGCTGAAATGCACTAAAACACTTTTTGTTTGTCATTGACAGTCATGGGACTTTCTATTGTATTCACATAGTTGTACAGGCTCACTTGAATTCTTGTTTATGTACCATGAAGAAAATCATCTCTTATGTTAAGTGTACAAGGGATATAACTTTGGACAGAGTGAAAAACATTTTGTGTAAAAGGGAGATAACTTTAGATAGTGAAAAACATTTTGTGTAAAAGGGAGATAACTTTAGATAGTGAAAAACATTTTGTGTATAAGGGAGATAACTTTAGATAGTGAAAAACATTTTGTGTAAAAGGGAAATAACTTTAGACAGACATTTTGTGTACAATGGATATACCTTTAGAAAAAGGGAAAATTTGTGTACAGGGGAGATAACTTTAGACAGAGAGAAAGACATTTTGTTTACAGGCGAATAACTTTAAACAAAGTGAAAACAAATTGTGTACAGGTGACAAAGTGAAAAAATAGTATACAAGAGATATAACTTTAGACAGAGAGAAAGGCCCATTTTGTGCACAGCGGAGAAAACTTAAAAAAAGTGTACAGGGGAGATGATTAAACAGCCACACATTTTGTTTCCAGGGTCCAGAACTTGTAATTGAAGAACCAGACGTGAGTTTTGGCCTTGTCTGTTTGGGGAATCAGGCCAGAAAGGAAATAACACTGACAAATCTCGCTCAGATTATTACCAAGTGGAGTATCCATGACAGTCCCGAATTCATCGACCTGCAAAACGGTGATGTTAGTGTTTTCCTCAGTCTTTTATTTTTGTACTTTTGTTAATAAAAGTCCCTAGGGAATAATATGTGCTATTTACACATTATTCATTGCTATAAAAAAGTTGAAATATTTCTAAAGGGTTGTTAGAGAAACTGATATCAATTTTGACCAAATTTAAGAACCTTGAAGAAAGAAAATGAAGGAGATGTTTTTACAAAGTTTTTTCAAACTAAACAAGCTTGCATATCTAATAAGCTGCATTTTATTCCATGTGTCAAATAGAAATTTGTTCCAATACTGAAAAGAATAACATAAGAGTAAAGTTTGATAAGATGGTGACCAATGCCATAACAGCATATCTTCAAATGATTTAGTAAAATGAATAACTTTAATCAGTCAAATATCATATATATGTTCTTTTTATTTTGTAAACACTCTTAGAATCCCAGCGAGTTTGTTTTCACTCCGGAGAGTGGTGAGTTGTCTCCCCTTGAACAGAAGGCTATATCAGTAGAGTTTCGACCTACAGCTGTGAAGACGATCAAGCGTGTGTTTACAGTGAATGTTGTGGATGGTAGTGAGTGGTAAGTGCTTTAAGGACTGATTCTGTCAAGATTCTTCTGAAAACAATATAAAAATCACTAGGTCTGTCATTAATTAAAAAACGAACGACTAGCTCCAACCAGTCAAACCATAGAAATGAAAATGACATTCTCTGTCCATCATGTCGCTGTCCATTTTCTGTCAACCTTTGCCACTAGTAACTAGTCAGAGACATTATATATATAACTATTGGATAATTCAGTACAAAAATCTGTTTTACTGTATACAGTGAAACCTGATTTTACCAACACTCTGAAGGAATGAGTAAATGTGTCAGGTGTTGGTAATGTCATGATTGGTAATGACTGACCAAAATAAGTAAGTACATTTGTACAAGTACTGGATGTTTTAGTAATATTTGGGTGACAGCCGAGGTACGGAAGCCACAAGTCTGCCATATGTTTTGTTCATATATATAACTTTTGGATGTTTAAGTAATATTGGAGTGACAGCGGAGGTACAGAAGTCACAAGTCTGCCATATGTTTTGTTCATATATATAACTTTTGGATGTTTCAGTAATATTGAAGTGACAGCTGAGGTAGAGAAGTCACAAGTCTGCCATATGTTTTGTTCATATATATAACTTTTGGATGTTTCAGTAATATTGGAGTGACAGTTGAGGTAGAGAAGTCACAAGTTTGCCATATGTTTTGTTCATATATATAACTTTTGGATGTTTAAGTAATATTGAAGTGACAGCTGAGGTACAGAAGCCACAAGTCTGCCATATGTTTTGTTCATATATATAACTTTTGGATGTTTCAGTAATATTGAAGTGACAGCCGAGGTACAGAAGCCACAAGTCTGCCATATGTTTTGTTCATATATATAACTTTTGGATGTTTTAGTAATATTGGGGTGACAGCGGAGGTAGAGAAGTCACAAGTCTGCCATATGTGTTGTACATATATATAACTTTTGGATGTTTTAGTAATATTGGAGTGACAGCCGAGGTACAGAAGCCACAAGTCTGCCATATGTTTTGTTCATATATATAACTTTTGGATGTTTTAGTAATATTGGGGTGACAGCGGAGGTAGAGAAGTCACAAGTCTGCCATATGTGTTGTACATATATATAACTTTTGGATGTTTTAGTAATATTGGGGTGACAGCTGAGGTACAGAAGCCACAGGTCTGTCTCGCGTCCTGTGAGGTGTGTATGGATGAAGTATACAAAGGTGTTCCCGTCCTGTGTCAGGCGACGATAATCAACCAGACTCTCATACCAGCCTCGTTCTCCTGGGGACAGGTACGTTGGATACTGTTTTCATTTATTTTTGAAGGGTTGATACTTTCGCAATTTCGTGAGTTCTTGATGTGAACATATAATTTTGGTCTGGGAAATATTTAGAATTTGTCGGATTATATACTCCTAATGTCAAATTGCAAAATTTTGATTAGCTAAAATGAAATTTTCTTAGTTTTTGGTCCAAATCGCAAAAAGTTTGACCCACAAAAATAATCTGCTATACAGTAAGTTGTTTTTTTAAAGATAAGATTTGTAAAAAAAATACGGATTTATGCAGACTTGAAAAACTTTCCTTCTCTAATGATGTTACATTTACATGGTTGTAACCGACCTATGTTAAGTTTTTTTATACTTTGTAGAGATGTATAACTGAGAGATATCAGGGATTCATTGTTGATATTTTAATTATAGATTCAGGGATCCCATGCTGAAGACTGTGTAGTGGAGCTTGATCCAATCTGTGGTGAACTTAAACCTCGGGAAGAGAGGACAATCGACATCCGATTTGTCGCCAACAGAGAGGTAACAATTCAACTAGCATAGGATACAGCTTATAGCCTTCCAAACACATGGCTGTGTGTATGTAGGCTAATGCGGAGTATGCTAGTTGTATATAAGTTACAATAGTCATAATGATGAAATAGAAACTATTGAGCATGCGTTTTGGAACTGTTACAAAATTCAAGAGTTTTACAACACTTTGGAATATTTTATTGATGCTCTGCTTATTCCCTTTAGATTTAATAAAGAAACATTGCTTTTCGGAATTCATAATAGAGTAACAAATAGCGAAATTGATAATGAAATAGTTCTTATGATTAAATGGTATATATAAGTCCAGATGTCTTAATACACCATTATCCATCACAGCTTTCATCAATCATATTAAAGATCAGTACACTATTCAGAAATTTAATATACAAATTAGTGATAATATACTGAAAGTTAAATTTGAAAGGAAATGGGTAAAATGGCAAAGGTTACTAGAATTATCATGATATTTAAAAAAAAAATTGTCGCCATACCTTTCTCTCTTAATGCTTTACCAGGTATATTTTTCCGAGTAGTTGACCACCATAGTCTTTTTTTTAAAAGTTATATAATTTAATCTAAATGCTTTTCTACTGTATACTGTTATATTTTGTAAAATGTAGTTTTAGTGTTGTCTTTTGTGCAGTGTTTTGTTTATATGACTATTTGTGTGAGGAGTATGTGTGTCTTTGCGTGTGTGTTTATTTTTTCTGTTTGTTTGTGGAAGTATGATTGATATAATGTTGTGTATTATACATGTATGATAAATTGGAAAAATAAAAGAAATATAAAAAAAAAAGTTACAATAGTCCAGTCTTAGATAGCCTTAAATGTTGAGAGGAAGATACACTGACAGTAAAAGGTTTATGACAGACCTTATTGAAACAAAAATTCTAACCATTATATATCACAGCTGTTTTTGTTTATTGTTGCCAGGGTGAGATATCGGATGTGAGAATTCCTTGTGAAGTCGGTGGGATGGAACAGCTGCTGTTTTTAGGCCTATTCTGTGACGCTAAAGGTCTGTCTGTGACCTACAAAACCTCCGCCCTCGGCCCACTTTCCAGGTAGGTCACTAGAACTAAGGGAGGCTACTCTAAAAAACATATGTATCTGTTTTAGTTAGAATTGCGGTTTCCAAAGTGACACAGCCTTTCCTAATGTTAATGTGATTTTTGTGTCATTTTCAGTGAATTCTTTGATGATGTTTGTTTGGATTATGGAGAAAAGACAGACTTGGGTGCCACACCGAAGGTCTATTTACACATTCAGAACGAGTCTGGGATAACAGCTCAGTATAACCTCCAGATGGAACACTTCATGGCCAAACCCCCCACCCCTCCAGGGAACAAGGACCCCAATGTCTCCAAAAGGTAATTATCCCTACACCACATTATGACAAAATTCAAAACCAGTCACAAATAACAATCAGAGCAGATACCTATAATAGTAAAAAAAGTGTTTCAAAACTTTAGGGACCTATACAGCTGATCAAGCTTTGTTTATCTGTCAGTAATATTTTCAAATTATTGTTTATGTCTATCTCTCTCTTGTCCACCTGTCTGTCTGGATGCTGGATTCCAGACAATAACTTGATAACAGATTATGAATTGAGTTGAATCTTCATCCAATAGTAACTTAAAAGGCAACACAGCTTGAGAATCAATTTGGGGTTAAAAGGTCAACAACCAAGATCACTGTTACTTAAAATAAATTTATTACACAGAAGTCAAATTTTGGTTTCAAGACAATATTTTAAGAAAAAACGGATTGATTTTTAGAAAAGTCTCACACATTATTGTCTTTGATAAGAATTTCAAAAGTTGTTAGGTCAAGGTCAATGTCATTTCAAATAGCTATTTATAGAAAATTATTGCCAGCATTACTCTAATGTTTGTTGACAGGGGGATGTTTTTCTTCAGCAATACTCAGAATGTTTGTTGACAGGGGGGATGTTTTTCTTCAGCATTACTCAGAATGTTTGTTGACAGGGTGGATGTTTTTCTTCAGCATTACTCAGAATGTTTGTTGACAGGGGGATGTTTTTCTTCAGCAATACTCAGAATGTTTGTTGACAGGGGGATGTTTTTCTTCAGCAATACTTAGAATGTTTGTTGACAAGGGGATGTTTTTCTTCAGCAATACTCAGAATGTGTGTTGACAGGGGGATATTTTTCTTCAGCATTACTCAGAATGTTTGTTTTTTGTAGCCAACAGAGGAGACTGATGTTGGGTCGGACACCAAACCTGGCAGATCCACTTAGTAAGACTCAAGTAAAGGCACAACAAGGTACGGTTCTACTCCTCAATTTATACTGAATAACTGAATTGTTTCTCATTACAACTACTTCCTTCTTGCATATTTCTCACTAGAACTATGTCCTGCATATGTGTTTCATGTATAGTAATCATGGTTATACCGAATCTCAAGGGACCAATGAAATCACTTTGTTATAAGCATAATTTGTTATACACATATTACGGAATCTTACAGGAATCTTGACAGTGAATTAATCTTATGTTGTATGGATGAATATGTCTAAATATGAACTACAATTATTGTAATTATTAAGGAGATATTTAAATAATTATGAAATACAGAAAGTGACTCATCTTATGATTATAATGATTATTTTTTCAGATTTATGTAAAGCAATGCTTTCACTTGGACTTGGAGCCTCTTTTGTGCCTTCTCCAGCATCTGGGATCCTACAACCATTCGGAGAGCAGATTATAGAATTAGGGGCGTACTCCGACATGTGGGGTCTCTATACTGATAATCTGATATGTAAGGTATGGTCACCAAAGGATTACCTATCTTTCTCAGGCTGACAATACCTATTAATATCCAAAAGCTGTTTCATTTTAGGTACAGACATTACATCCAGCCCATATATGCGAACAAATCTTACATTCTGTGAATTAAACAACATTCTATTGCCTGCAATTTACTTTTGCGATCCAAGTAAATTTGTGAAAGTTTATCTCCACGAAATAACACCTACGTTATTGATACTGATTGGAATTTACAGGCATATTTATAATGGAGGTGGGCTATTCAAATTGCCAAAATAGATCTGAATAATACATTTTTGGATTGATTGGTCAACAAGATGGCTGACAGACTGCCATCTTGGATTTTGATTGTTGAAGTTTGAAAAGTAGAGAAAAGATCCCTCTTTCATTTGTCCCTCTTGAATTTCTTGTTTTACATTCTGCAAATGTTGATGTTAGTGAACTACTTTTGGAATGGAAATCGTGTATATAAGTATCCTCGAAAGAAATTTGGTTTTAAGTGTACATTTTTATCAGGAAAAATTATCGTTTTTAATAGTGAATAACATGTCTATCATATCCTTTAGGTTGGAGACCTTGATGCTGTCACCATTCCAGTAAAGATGAATGTGGTGGGATGTCCACTTCGGTTCCAGATGACCGCTGCTAAGCCTGACCAAAAACCTATTGTCAGGTAAAGTATAGCTGAATTGATTTAACGATCAAAATCTCATAAGTAAAGATCAAGGTCACCATTACTATTTCTTAGAAAATTGCTGTCGCACGCATATGAGTTCCTTTCTGGATTGATTTCTACTGCACAGCTTTAGTTAAGGTTGTACCTAAATGTCCAACAGGGTTTCCGTTTACACCATCTCTGTATCCTTTTAAAGCATAGAAAATGAAAAGGATCCCAATTTTTTCTGAAAATGTGTTATACTTACACAGAGGGACTGCATTTTGTCTCAAAAGGACCTCATTTCTGCAATACCCACCACAAACCAAATTATCTATGTGTATGCGGTAGGAAAAAGTATGTAATTTATATAATCAATAGAATAAAATATTTTCTTCTAATTTTTTTACAGGTTTGGGACTCACATTTCTGGCGTAGCACCAACAAGTCGCACCATGAGAATCAACAACACAAGTCCCTTTGGTAATAAATTCATATATAAAGATCATTTAATCTACTCTTTAAAGATGCTCCACCACTGTCAAATGGTAATTTTTCACTATCAAAAACAGGAGCAGATGATTTAGTATTTGTCTTCAGTTACAAATATTAATTACTTTACATTATTACCATCATTGAAAAAATTGAGATTCTAATTGCATCCTAAAAAAATTCTGTGGCACTATATCCCACATGGAATCTAGTACTGATTGCTCATGCACCAAAAGCAAAATAAATGAATTTATCGTAAATGTGTATTTTTTTAGGCATATATATATACATGATCAAACACCAATTATTGTTCAAATGATGAATATCATTTATGCTCTGTCAGCGATGGAGCATTTTTAATTATTTACATATCTACCTAACAAGTGAGAAAATGTCAATAGTAAGCATGATCTGATGAAAAAACAATGAAAGGTAAATTTAAAAAAATAGATCTACTCTTTCTACCTTTAAATAAACTCACAAAATGTTTTTAATTTAAGTTAAGATTTCTATGATATCTTCATAGAATTTCCTGTCTATGATGACTTTGGCCTTCTTTCAGATATACGTTTGGACTGGCAGTTGTACAACCTGGAGGAGGGGGATACAAAATTACTGGACTTCATTGTTGGTTTCGGTGAAGCTTTCCCAAAACGAGATGAAAATGGCAAGGAAATAATCCCACCATGGAAAAGTAAGTAAATAAATAGCAGACAAAACTCTGGCCCTCATCCAATTGTTGCCACCACAGCCGCCATCTTTTAAACACATTTTGAATTTTGAGTTGTTCCTGTGCAATCAAGCTGAAACTGGGATAGTCCCGACCAAGTGGTGTTATTTTTTGGGTTTATCTGAAATCCAAGATGGCCAAAATAGCTGACGTCTTAAGAATATATGTACATTTGAGACTACTTTGCAAGTTCTACTAGTGTTATTTAGCTGAAAATAAATTGTCGGAAATGATTCTGATCAAGTGTTAACTTTTGAGCCTGTCTTGCTGCCACAAATACCATTTTGTAAATCACATTTCTTCGTCAGTACTACTTGTGCTGAAAATCTGTATGAATGTAAATGAAAGGCAGCCCAAGTGATGTTGTTCTCTTTTGACACCTAAAAAACCGTTATGCCATCTGTGACTCCAAGATGGATGCCAAAGTCACCTTTTGAAAATTCAAATCGTTTGTCATGGCTGTTAGATGACTGTTAAGGCCATTTGGGCCTCTTGTTTATTATTTAGATATCTAAATGTCTGTTTATATATGTCAGTGATTTAGAATTGTTTGTAGGCTTTAATTTCTGTTTTGAGCTTTGTCCTTCTTTAGATATACATGTATATCTCATTGTACTGATCAATTGAGAATTTCAATCTCTATGTGTCCTTGCTCCTCTTAGTAATATCTTATTATATTGTTACATTTAGAATTGTTGGTAGATGTTTTTATGTTATTGTGACCTTATTCCTGTTTAGATGAGAAGCAGACTCCTGGTAAGAACTAAGACTGTTTATCATAATATTTTTTAAAGACTCTACCCATTTCACTGGTAACACTTAAGATTTGATTGAGATGTCTTCTTTCACTGCATGTTTCAAATTGCCTCCCTTTCCTGCATGTACTAAGAATTCTTGTTTGTATGTACATGTGTAACAATATTGTTGTTGCTCGTTATCTCACTGCATGTTCTTAGAATTATCTCCCTTTATTTCACTGTGTTTAAATATTTTAAACTAATTGTCTCGCTTTACTTCACAGAATTTTTCAATTATCATTTAATTGTCTCCCTGTATTTCCCAATGACAGTATTCAATGACAATATACAGTGAATTTTTTCCCTTTATTTCACTGTGTATACAATTTACAATGAATTGCCTCCCCTTACTTCACTGAAATTTCTCTGAATTTGCATATATAATCGTCTCCTTTTATTTCTCTATGGCAGTATTTAAATTACAATTTATATTGGGTTGTCTCCCTTTATTTCATTGTTTTCACAGTTTACAATGAATTATCTCCTTTTCCCATAGAATTTTTCCATTTTCATTTCCAAATTACAGGGATTAAATTACATTTTACAGTGAATTGTCTCCCTTCATTTTGAGGAGTTTACATTTTACAATGAATTTTCTCCCTTTATTTTACCAAATTTACATTTTACAATGAATTGTCTTCTTTTATTTTACTGTGTTTTACATTTTCCAATGATTTGTCTCCCTATATTTTACTGACTTTAAATTTTATATTGAATTATCTCCCTTTTTTTACTGTGTTTATATTTTACAATGAATTGTCTCTCCTTACTTCACAGAATTTTCCATTTTAATTATCTAATAGTCTCCCATTCTTTTCCTGTGACATTATTAAAATTACAATCTGTAGTAGCATATAAATTGTCTCCTATTTTTTCTCTGTACAGTGCATTGTCGTTTAACTAGACAAATTTACTTTCACAATTAGCGTTGATTAGTGGCCGTTGTGACAATGATAAATACGGAATAGCAGGTGATCGTAATACTGAATCAAGAGAAAAAAATCAGGACTTAAAATAAGTGCCCGTAATAGTGGGATGGTCGTAATTTTGAGGTGGTCGTAAGGTGAGGTTTCACTTTACCCAGATAAAGTGTCTCCCTTTATTTCAGTGTATATTATATCTGTATACAGAATTGTCTCCCTTTATTTCACAGTGTTTACTTGCTTATCATGTTTATAATAATTTTGTTTTATATTGAAAAAAAACCACTTTCATTGAATGGAAAATTTTTCATTGATAGCAGATTGAACAGTTTAATTTGAAGGTCTGTAAGGACATGATTGTAACCTGCTGATTAAAAGTTGGATGAATCATGGATATTTGAGAAAACAAAAAAATACAAATTCTGAATTGGGTAAATAATGTATTGCTATTGGCATACAAGCTTTGGAAGCATTCAAACCAAAGTATCTCAAGCATATTCATTTGATTGATGAAATATTTATATCCCTTTGAACAATAGGTTAGTATGGTTGATTTTGATTGGTGTAAAATGTGAATGGTGAGATGATCTGTAATTTTGAAGTTACATGCAAAATGATTGGTTAGAAAATATCATGTGGTATGTTTATAGTGCCCGAGATGCCAAAGAGGATGCCAACAGAGTATATACCAAATTCTCCGGACACTCTGCCGACACTCACAAGGGAGGCAACTCGAGTTATCAATACACCTGCTGCTACTACTGAAATTCCACAGGAACCTCTGATGAAATTCGCATCAGTCTTTGTTCGCTCTCATGAAGGTGTTCCCAACGAAGCTCCTTATAACATTAAAAACAAGCAAATGGTATGGTCATTGATATTTATTTTGACATTTTCATTTATCAATTACAACATGCTTTTTTCTTAACTTGTTTTAAAAATAGAGTGACCTTACATATTCATACAAAAACGAGTTAGCATGTCATGAAAGAGAAGATTGTTATACCACATGTACATATTTTTACTGTGACAACCAACTTTTGAACTAATTTTTGTAGGCAAATAGATATTGCATATTTTGCATTCAACCAAAAATCTTGAAAACAAAGATAAAGAAAAAAGAAAACTGACTACAATTACAATAGAGCTTTAAAGGGACAATTTACTCAGGCTAATTCTTTTACATAACCAAGAAGTGAAATATGGCATAAATGTATTGTTCTATATTTCTTATGAAACAAATAACGTTAAATATTGACAAATTCCACGTCATTGTTAAGTATTTTTATTAATATCGTTGAAATATCAAATCGTTGATCAATACGATTAAGCAGGTAGAATATGGACGCTGTACCTATACCCGAGCCAAAGTCACGCACGTTAAACAAATGAACTACATAACCACTGCGAAGGTGATAAAATGATTTTGAGGCAAGATAATTCACCTAATAAGGTAAACAAACTATTGTCAGAGCGATTTGAGCAGTTATAGACAAAAGTTGCATTACTCTACGAGCAAGGGACAGGGTTCGGCATACAAGAAGTTCGACCACAATGTGTAATGGCGGACAGCGAGCGAGTTTGAAAATTTCACACACATGTCGCCACCATGGGCTTTTCAGGCACATCACAGTAAAACAGACTGATCTAAATTCCATTAGAACTGGGTTTTTTCCGATATATATACAAATTTTAATGTTCTCTTAGAATGAATTGTCCCTTTAAACTGTAAATCACAAAAATAAATCACAGCAAACAAAAGTCATAGACAAGAAAAAAGAAAAACCACATGTTCTTATGTCTTTCAGATAATTCCTGCTAGGGGAAATGCCAGTGTAAATGTAAGTTTTACCCCATCCCCAACGGGCCAGGTATCTGAAGAGAGGGACTGTACTGGATATGCCCTTGGCTACATGAGTCTGGTGAGTTCTGTTAGGAACAGGGTAAAGCATAAACAGTGAAATCAATTGTAGTACAATGTATTCATTATATGATATGATATCAGATTGAGTTTTAATTTGTACACTGTCTGTTTCAGACAAATGTTATTTCTATTCTATTGTCTTTCAGGATAAAAACTCTCACACTGAAAACAAAGTGAGCCGTCTCCAAGGTTATGAAATGTCGAGCCTGAGACTAGATATGACTGCTCACCTTAAACCTGCACTGTAAGTTAAAAGAACTTTTCAAAATTCTTAGTAATAATAAAGTCTACACAATCTATCAACTCATACCTAATATATGTGATGCTATTTTGGGAATAATAAGAATGCAAAGTCCACTATGTATAGTAATTACCATGAGTCTCTGTCTGTCCATATATTTATTTGTTTCCAGAGATTTCCCAGAAAATCATTAAGGCTTCTTGTTTTGAAATTACACATGGTAGTATCTGTTAAGTGGAAAATTAAACATTTGATGCTGATCTCTGTTACAGTCTAAACATTGAGCCCACCGACGAGGAAGGCATGAGGTACAGAGCGGCCATGAGTGATCTCTTGTTAGAAGGAGGAAGGGTATGTACACAATTTTAAGATATAAATCTTTACGATATAAACTCTTTTAGGAGTAATAAAGGTTTTGTGTATTCATATAATACTTTTGAAAATAATTGAAGTCATCTTCTGCTAAAACCTTTTAGATGTAATTAGGATATGTGTCTTCATAGTCTCGTTTAGGAGTAAGTATGGAAACATCTCCGAACAATCCATTCTTAGGAAAAATTTACTAAAATTAAACTTACGGGCCTCTTGTGACCTTTTCCTCTTTCCTTTCATTCTTTTCCTAATGATCTTGAGACATTCGACTTTGTGGCATTATTTTCCTTATCTTGTGACCTTTTGTCCTTGTAAAATATTTTTGATATTGTGATCTTTGACCTTGTGACCATTCATTGCTTGCTCCTGTTTATGGACATCATTTGGGTATATTCTTGACTGATTCTCTGACCTTTTCACATTTTTTATTCCATTTGTGACCTTTCACCCATCGCCTTGTGACTATGACCTTCTAACTTTGAACTTTTTACCTTATATCCTTGTATTGTCAGACACTAGATGAGAGCTCGAAGGTCTGCAGTGCTGTCCTTGCCAACCACACAGAAACTCCATTGACCTTTAAACTGATAACTAAGCCTCCCTTTGTACTGGTGGAGTTGAACCCCTCCACAAACCGGGCTGGTGCCACCACTATCCAGGAGACAGAGATGCAGACACTGAGGCCTCAACACAACCTTTTGGTGAGTTTACACCTTAGCCAGATTGGATAGGTTAAAACAGGTTTTTAAAAAGTTTACTATTTTCATTGTAGTTTACTTGCAATTCTATGTATCATGTCAGTACCGATTGCTCTTTTACATTTGTATTCATCAATTGCTGTTTTCTATTTGACTTTAAAGATCGTCATTAAAAGATAGTCATTATTGCACAGATTCCTGTTGTATAATTATGCACATAAATTAATCAAGGTCATAATTTTGGTGTCTTTGAAATGTTCAAATGAATAAAATTAACTGATATCTTAAAATTATATCAACTTAAAAAGGGGCGAGGGGGAAGCTGATAAATAGGTCAGAAATAGAAACGCTTTGAATTTAGTAATTTATTGCTCAATAACTTAGGTTTACAGGCCTGTGGGCCTCTTGTTACTTTATGATTTCTGTTCTGGCCCCATTGGCCTCTTGTGACTTTTATTAGTACTTACTGATACTTACTGAAGTTATTGTTTGCCCTTGTGACTTACATACTCAATAACTGAAGTTAATGTTTGGCTCCATGGGCCTCTTGTAAATTAAATCACTCACCATCAAGTTAGAACAGACAATAAAGATTAGCTTTTATATTTTGCAGGTGAAAGTTGCTTTCCAAACCTCTACCAATCTCCTGGATATGAGAGATGACTCTAAGGAGGACGAAAACTCTGAGACAAGCAATAGGGACCAGAAAATTGAGATTAGGGACAATCTGATTGTAGAGTTTAACAATTCAGCTGTTCAGGTAATATAGCTCTAAGGAGGATGAAAAAATAGCAAAATATAAAGTACATAGCTTAATCCTAACGAAATATCAAGCACATAGCTTAATCATAGCAACATATCAAGTAAATAGCTTAATTATATCGAAATATCAAGTACATAGCTTAATCATATTCGATAAAAATCAAATAAATATTAAACATCGCTAGGTGGGTCCCACTTAGTCAAACAAGCTGAAGTTAGATGATATTGTAATATTGTTGCTGAGAACGTCATGTGACTACCGTAACTACGTAACGTCTGTCCGAACTCTTCGGAAAACGGGTCATGAACTTTCCGACTTCCGTTCGGCAATAATCGTAACTTTTATGGCGACCAGTTCAAAATGAAAGCATGTTTACATGTATCGACTTTCAACAACTACTGTACCAAAGTTATTAAAAAATCATTATAAATATTCTTTAATATATCTTAATTTCAACTACATCTACAAAGATTTTGTGCAGTGTAGCCTACCTTTACTTTTATTCATATCATAAATACATGATACAAGATATCAATGTTTTATTATTTTATCTCTAATAAATCTAATTTTGTATAGTTCTTTTAGATGACAGATGCCAATCTCCATATGTAAAAAGTATATCAATACATCTACACAAACTATACGTATTTGTTTCAACAGAAAGTGCCCCTACATGCCAGTCTCTCGGTACCCCAGATTACATTGTCCAAGGACGAGTTGGATTTCGGGACATGTTTGGTTGGACAACAGAGAGAATTACAGCTTCTGATCTCCAACATGGCCGCATCTCACAGTTACTGGACAGTAGAGACAGGTAGGTTTCTACATACCGTATTCGCCAATAAGCGCCCATGTCCCTATAAGCGCCCCTCCCCCTTTTGAGGCCTCAATTTCAATTCTCTGGGCATAGATAAAGACCAAAACTGTATAGGTTTGCAATAATTTTTACTTACCAGTAGTCCTTGTCAATGTTTACATTTCTTATCTATCTTTATCTATATTTTCTCTCTCCTCCTTTAACTCTTTCCATACCGTATCCTAACCTTTTTTCTTTTTCAATTAATTTCCATAGTATGTTCAAATTTTCAATGCAGCAATATATGAAAAGTGGTTTAAATTCAATACAAGCATTCTGGATGCTATATAAATACTTTATTTTGACAAATTAATTTTTTCTTGTCAGAGGAGTAAGAAAAAAACAAACTTTATCATTATCAACAAAATGGCGGTTTGAGGCACTTTTGCTTCGGATCGTATTATAAGTATAAACTTCAGAAAACTTTGATATAGTTTAATATAATTAAAAAAGTAATTTTTGTGTACATGGTTAGATAAAAATAAAATAAACACACAATAACCACACTGGTTTGCCGACATTTCCATGAAAATTCCTGGGAGCCATGCTAAAAACTACTTACGGTATAGAATTTGGAATGAATACAAAATACGGAAAGAGTTAAACGGCTGCTTTGAATGATTACATCTGTCATTCTTTCAGCCTTAGACCAAAGCCTATTTAATTAAATATTTTGTGGAATTTGAGTATGAATCTGAACTTACACCTATAGCTTATAATTGATGTTAGTGGAGCCTTCTCTGTATCATTATTGACAGTGAAATCTACAGCAAGACATATCTCTCTGAATGATGTTTTATCCTTTTTACAGAATCCATGTCCCCTGGTTGCACTGCCAGTACATTTGTGATAACACCGAACTGTGGACAGCTAGAGGCGCACATCACCCATATCAGTGATAGCAAGTGTTTGTTACGCGTCTTCTTCACTGCCAAGTAAGTACTGATCAGTGATAGCAAGTGTTTGTTTCGTGTCTTCTTCACTGCCAAGTCAGTACTGATCAGTGATAGTATGTAATGGTTGAAAAATGCTCTCTATTGTATTGTCTGTTTTATGGCTTAAATATACTGTAAAATAACATCGCATGGGTTTTTTGTCATGAAATTTGCGATCAAAGGAATTTTATAAATGTTAATCTCCTTGAATTAATATCAACCTCGGTAACATTAAAAAGAATTTTCATTTAACTGGCAATGTGTGAAAACAAATCTACATGAAGTTATTTTGAAACTGAAATTTTGAACCCTCAAGAGCTTTGGTTTAGATTACTAACTTTGTTGATAAAGTGGGATTGGTGTTGACACGCAAAATGATTGTTGTGTTGTAGACATGCAGAATACTATGAAGCAGTGTTCGCTTTCAAGGGCGTGTTGGGCGAACAGCCACAGAGACTTGTAATCAAGGGCCAAGGATCTTATGACGGTCGATATGAAGCTATACTCAATGTTTAAGGATCTAATGACGGTCAATATGAAGCCATACATGTACTCAACGTTTAAGGTTTTTAGGACAGCTGATATGAAGCCTTACTGAATGTTTAAGGATCTTATCATGGATGACACGATGCCAAACTGAATGTGTAACAGTCTATCTTTGAAAATTTTTAAACATGTTTCCTGTGATAATTTATTTTATTTTACGTTATGTTTATTGTTTAATTATGAGGAGTATAATCCGTTGTATATCCGTCCAATATTTTATTTTACACTATATAGTACATGTATGATTGATATAGTTTCATGTTCAGTTAATTTTATCGATAAATATTATACCCAAATGAATTGAAGAACAGGGAAACCTGTATATTTTTCAATGTTGATACACTACAACAAGCGTCCCTATGACTACTATCAATGACTATAAAGAACCATACTCGGGCTGGTTATTCTGAACAAAAGTGTAATTTTTATGGACGAATTTTGTGATTATTAAGCTCCACCACCTAAACCTGGCACATCCCTAAATGAGTCTGGTGTTGGAAGAATGTCAACTTTTTTGAAACATGGCTATATATTTGGTGACTCCTACACCTGCAATATTTCTTCATGTGATTTTTTTTTTCAACATCAAATTCACATGAATATTTTCTTCACATGAATTTCCTTTTTTTTTTTTTGCCCTGGTTCATTAGAAATATTGCTTGTGTAAAGAGGATAATGAAAAGGGACTTAAATGGATTGTGGGGGCTGCTGGTTTAGTTATACAGCTTGTATATTTAAGTCCTCTTTTCTAGTTAACTTTTTGTATATTTGCTGCTATTGTGTTATTATTTGTAAAAATCATAAATATATAGCCTGATATTGAAACTGTTTGATTTTAAAATAAAAATTATAAAAGATATTTGAATTAGTGAAAATGCTTTTGTCGTTATCTTTTATTGAATAACATAGTAACATGTGTCTAAAAGCTAAAATACAAGACGGAAATGAAAGTAGTATCGATGACATATCAAAGAGACGAGTTACACTGGCCCTCTGGACCTCTTTTGAACACGTCACATTATAGAAGATGCATTTACGTAAGATGGAATCAATTTAGAGAAAACAGAAGCTATATTTTCAAAGTAATTTTTATTCACCATACTATATCACTATATGATGTATTGATTGAATGTAGGAGACCATTTTCATTGTCTTTTTATATGATTCTTTCAAAAAATGGCAAGGAAAACAATATTCTGTGTAACTCCAATATAATATATTTTTAATTATCAAATACATGTTTATTTGAATAATTGTACAGCATGATACACTGCATCTTCTGCAGGGGTCAGCTTGAATACGAACTTTGTCTTATATAAAACAGTTGATTCTGTCTTCTAGGTTTGACTTGACAGCTGACTTGATCTATTAGGGGTCAATTGACCTGGTCTACTAGGGGATAGCTGACTTGATCTATTAGGGGACAGTTGACCTGGTCTTCTAGAAAACAACAAACTTGGTCTACTAGATATATAGGGGACAGCTGATTTGATCTATTAGGGGATAGTTGACCTGGTCTACTAGGGAACAGCTGACTTGATCTATAAGGGGACAGTTGACCTGGTTTACAAGGGGACAGCTGACTTGATCTATTTGTGACATCTAAGTAGATGAACTAGGGAACAGTTTATTTGATCCACTTGGAGACACAACGTGACCTACTAGGGGACAGCTGACCTGGTGTACGAGGGAATAACGTTCTTGGTCTACTAGGGGACAGTTAACTTGATCTATTAGGGGACAGTTGATTTGGTCTCCTAGGGGACAATTGATTTGGTCTACTAGGGAACAGTTAACTTGATCTATTAGGGGACAGTTGATTTGGTCTACTAGGGGACAGTTGATTTGGTCTATTAAGGGACAGCTGATTTGGTCTACTAGGCGACAGCTATCGTGATCAAGAGGTCATCTAACTAGATGTACTAGGGGGCAGCTTACTTGATCTATTTGGGGACAGTTTATGTTTTTGATTCACTTGTAGACATATGACGTGATCTATTAGGGGACAGCTGATTTGGTCTACTAGGGGACAGCTGATTTGATCTATTAGGGGACAGCTGATTTGGTCTACTTGGGGACAGTTGGTTTGATCCACTTGGAGACACATGGCGTGATGTACTAGGGGACCTTTTCCGTGCGCTGATTGGGGACCTTTTCCGTGCGCTGTTTCTCGGAGATCTTAAAAGATTATTGTTCTGTGGTTCCAGAAGGTGAGTTTTTTCGGGTGCCCGTTGTATGTTAATGTTAGGTCTAGTCCTAGCATTTGCTAACACTTGTTTGATTTGAGCCACCATTTCCTTGTATCTCTGCTCTTCGATTAAATTAGCTCCCGGCTTTAGGTACATTTTTGCGACTTGTCGTTTGCTCTCCATCATTTCACTGTCAACAGGAAAAAACAAGTTTTGTTGGATAAAATATTGAACAAGTTCGTGGGCCTTAATACTATGATTTTATAGTTGATTAAGAAGTTTCTAAAAATGGATAGTTTTCAGAAATCATTTGAAACGTGTTTCACAAATTCATTCTTCTTTGATAATGCAGTGACGCCGCATCAGAATTATAAATGTAAAAAGTATTGGAGAACACACTTTATTTAACAAAGACATCAAAGGTTTAACGATACATAATGAACTGACCGTAGATCGACTTTGGTGTTTCTGTCCGTGTCCATTTTATTAAATAGGCGATCTAAGCCTTCTTCTGTCAAGTTGATGTTCATCATCTAAATAAGAAAAAAAATTAAATTGTTTAATCAACATCTATTAACATCAGGGATTCATGTCTATCCCAACACTATTGTTTTACTCCTAAAGGATAAAAAATCTTTAATTATATTTAAATCTCTATAAATTTAGTATGCAACTGTTTTGAACGCTTTTCAAACGGATAGTTTATGGTAATTTTAACAGTTTAAGCGAACATCTTAATTTCAGAGGACATTAAATGATATCAATGCACAATTAGGCCTTGAAATATCTGGGTCCTACAACAATATTCAATCTATGCCTTAACATTCAAAGTGGACATTTTAAAATTCTTTACGATATCGAAGAGTACCGAATGAGGTCACAAAAACAAAAGTACAAACAAGTTTTTCTTTTTATGTTATTTATATCAACTTTGAGAAATCGGGGTCTGAATTTATAACGAAAAAAATCCCAATGACCTGAAAACCTTCCCGGAACTCCTCTCTGGATATCGTATTGTTCTGGTCACGGTCCAGGTTCCGGAACAGGTCGATCAAACGTAAATTCTCCTGCCTCATGTACTCGAATAGCACAATGGCGGGGTCAAAGTCCCTCTGCTCCATTTGCTGTTTTATCGGATTAAACCTATGTCCCATGGGCTCCCGGGTGATGATTTTGATATTGTGGACAGCCTGGAGTTTTTTGATGGCCATACAAAGTTTCTCATCCACAGGAGTATCCTTGAAATGAAAATGACTTTAAAAATCAGTGAAATCATAAGACAGTAGATGAAAAAGTATAAATGGCGCAATTTTATTTTTGATGAATAATATCGATATCAGCACGAAATGAAACAAAACTTTATTAATGAAAATACATTTAAAATACTTGATACACAATTTACTCTACTGAAAAATCACTAGTGTTAAAACTACACGGGCAGTACAACAAATCTTTTCAGTGTATAAAAGGAAACGTCATTGATATCGACGTAATATTTAAGGATTTGACCTTATATTCAAGGGTACTTAACTTGATGTTGACGTAATATTTTAGGCATGACATTGATGTTGACTTATATTTTAGGCATGACATTTATGTTGACGTAATATTGGTAAGGTTTCATTGAAGTTTAATATTGGCGTAATATTTGAAGAATTTTCTGTTATATGGACGTAATATCTGAAGGGTAAATACATTTGATATAGCATTGTTAGGGTTTAATTGAAGTTTCATACTGACGTAATATTATAAGGATTTTCCTGGTTTCTTTAATACCTGGAGGGATTCGGAGGATAAAACCCTGATGATGACCTAATATTTGAAAGGTTCCTATCTTGATGTTGACATAATATTAGTTAGCTACAAAACCTGCCTATATTATTATTTTTAAGGGTCTAATTTATCATATTACAAAAAAAAATAATAACAAAGCATATCAATATAGGCAGGTTTAGGGGACTTTTTGAAGGATACCTAATTTGATGTTGACGCAACATTTGAAAAGTACCTATCTTGAAGTTGACGTAAATTTTGAAGGGTACCTATCTTAATGTTGACGTAACATTTGAAGGGTACCTATCTTGATGTTGATGTAATACGGTAAGGGTACGTACCTTGATGTTGACGTAATATTTGAAGGGTAACTATCTTGATGTTGACGTAATACAGTAAGGGTACCTATCTTGATGTTGACGTAATATTTGAAGGGTACCTATCTTAATGTTGACGTAATACGGTAAGGGTACCTATCTTAATGTTGACGTAATATTTGAAGGGTACCTATCTTAATGTTGAAGTAATATTTGAAGGGTACCTATCTTAATGTTGAAGTAATATTTGAAGGGTACCTATCTTAATGTTGACGTAATACATTAAGGGTACCTATCTTAATGTTGACGTAATATTTGAAGGGTACCTATCTTAATGTTGACGTAATATTTGAAGGGTACCTGTCTTAATGTTGAAGTAATATTTGAAGGGTACCTATCTTAATGTTGACGTAATATTTGAAGGGTACCTATCTTAATGTTGAAGTAATATTTGAAGGGTACCTATCTTGATGTTGCCTTAATACGGTAAGGGTACCTATCTTGATGTTGACGTAATATTTGAAGGGTACCTATCTTAATGTTGACGTAATACAGTAAGGGTTCCTATCTTGATGTTGACGCAATACGGTAAGGGTACCTATCTTGATGTTGACGTAATATGGTAAGGGTACCTATCTTGATGTTGACGTAATATTTGAAGGGTACATATCTTGATGTTGACGTAACATTTGAAGTGTACCTATCTTGATGTTGACGAAATACGGTAAGGGTACCTATCTTGATGTTGATGTAATATTTGAAGGATAAATATCCTGATGTTGACGTAATATTTGAAGGGTACATATCTTGATGTTAACGTAACATTTGAAGGGTACCTATCTTGATGTTGTAACATTTCAAGGGTACCTATCTTGATGTTGACGAAATACGGTAAGGGTACCTATCTCGATGTTGATGTAATATTTGAAGGGTACCTATCTTGAAGTTGACGTAATATTTGAAGTGTACCTATCTTAATGTTGACGTAATACAGTAAGGGTACCTATCTTGATGTTGACGCAATACGGTAAGGGTACCTATCTTGATGTTGACGTAATATGGTAAGGGTACCTACTTTGATGTTGACGTAATATTGAAGAGTATTTATTTTGATGTTGACATAATATTTGAAGGGTACCTATCTACATGTTGACGTAATATTTATTTTTTTACGTCTATGGCGACGTAATACGGTAAGGGTATGTACCTTGATGTTGATGTAATATTTGAAAGGTGCATATCTTGATGCTGACGTAATATTTGAAGTGTACCTATCTTGATGTTGCCGTAATACGGTAAGGGTACCTATCTTGATGTTGACGTAATATTTGAAGGATAACTATCTTGATGTTGACGTAATATTTGAAGGGTACCTATCTTAATGTTGACGTAATACGGTAAGGGTACCTATTTTGTTGTTGACGTAATATTTGAAGGCTAACTATCTTGATGTTGACGTAATATTTGAAGGGTACCTATTTTGTTGTTGACGTAATATTTGAAGGCTAACTATCTTGATGTTGACGTAATATTTGAAGGGTACCTATCTTGATGTTGACGAAATACGGTAAGGGTACCTATCTCGATGTTGATGTAATATTTGAAGGATAAATATCTTGATGTTGACGTAATACGGTTAGGGTACGTACCTTGATATTGACGAAATATTTGAAGGATACCTACTTTGATGTTGACGTAATATTTCAAGGGTACATATCTTGATGTTGACGTAATATTTGAAGGGTACGTGTCTTGATGTTGACGTAATATTTGAAGGGTACGTGTCTTGATGTTGACGTAATATTTGAAGAGCACCTCTCTTGATGTTGACGTAATACTTGACGGGGTCCTTTTTTGATGTTGTCATAATACGGTAAGGGTACCTATCTTGATGTTGACGTAATATTTGAAGGGTACCTATCCTGATGTTGACGTAATATTTGAAGTATCCCTATCTTGATGTTGACGTAATATTCAAAGGGAACTTATCTTGATGTTGACGTAATATTTGAAGTATCCCTATCTTGATGTTGACGTAATACGGTAAGGGTACCTACCTTGATGCTGACGTAATATTTAAGAGTACTTACCTTGAAATTAACCTCGGTTATTGCTGTAGTGTTGCAGTTTTCCAGGGCCACACACAAAGCCTCTGCTCCTTCCGTCGTTATCGGGTTTCCAAACATCTGGTAGATTAGGTTATTGCAATCAAAGCTAGTGCTATTTTGCATGACAATATTTGTGTGATATAATTTAAAATCCCAATATATATTTGCTTTCCGTGATCAAATTGGATAATTTTTACAATTAATACCGTATTGGACACTTTAAGAGCTCCAATAAGTGCCCACTCCTTTTTATGATGCTTCAATTTCACAACTACCTCGAAATAATTGCAGACCGAAAATAGTGTAGATCTCTTTATTGATTTCTTTCACATATTGATTTATGGCTTACTTTGGGCAGGCTATAGTCCATGTTTGGCTCTATAAAGCGCCTTCTTCCCTTATTTGTTTTTTTGTAAGAGCCATGTTGATATTATTGATTCGAATACGGTATGTGTTATATGCCCAAATGTAACATAATACCAGAATTATTTGTTGTACTACGCTAAAATATAGCAGTCCTAATAAATCATAATTTACGCATTGGCTTTAAAATTTGACTTTGGCTAAAATTTTGTATTTTGACATTATTTGTTTGACTGTATGTAACCTACCTTTAGCATTGTTAGTGTTTGGTTCTTAACGAGACCACTTATAAAATCGCCGAGAGATTTGAAAGCTATTCTGTTATTAGATATGTCCAGGATTTCAAGAGTTTGATTACGACCAAGGTGCTCCTTAAAGGCACGGCATCCCTCCTCTCCCAGCCCATTCCACGACAGATCGACTTCATGTAGCTCCACATTGTTCTGAAAATTATTAACGTTCTAATAAATTTATCAATACGTGAAGAGAGTAAATCCTCCAAATAAAATCATTGAAAATAAGGTTGCCAAAAGCGTAGGTCTAGCATCTCTTGACAGAGTTGTCTCTCTCCATACGTGAGTATGAAGAAACATTGTAAAATCTACTTGAATGGATAATTGTATCAGGGATTTTAATGATGGCATAAGTACATTGTACCAGTGTTGCTGATGCTTATGTCTTAGTGGAAGATTTTTTAACACGTTTCACATGGAGACTGGAGACGTATCTCACACAATAAAGGACAAAATCTCACTATATTGGAAAATGTTATCTACGATTGAATATCATAAAGAGTGCAAAACACATATCTCCTAAACGATGGTATTATGATATCACTCAAAGAACATCGTTGCCAATTTTCTTGTTCTGATAATGTACTTCACAAACAGCTTTGGCAACGAAGGGACTTTCACGCACAAAAATGTCGGGGCAGTGTGAGGGTTCACTTACACAAACGGCCTTGACAATGAGGGTGGCACCGGTCCTCCGGAAGTGATTCCATGCTAGGACCAATCTTTTCAGCGTTACATTTCCAGCTTTTTAACAGAAAAAAACCCACAAAACCTTATCGATATGTCAATAGCATCTTTACAAAATAATGTTAAACGGCGTAAAAGAATACCATGTGTTCGTGTACAATTGGACTTCCTGTTGGTTATCACTCGTAACTAGCAGACAAAGAATTTAAACTATCGCTGTCGCAAAGCGAACCCTGCCAATGAGGTTGAAGATGTGACTTATGAATTTGAATTTGAGATCAGTATTCCCACTAATAAATTTGCGGCTAGCATCCCAATAAGCACACCACCAATGACGTAGCTAGCACCGCCCATATGTAAACACAGCCCGCCAATGAAATTAGAACTAGCCAGCGACCCAAATACGTAGATCCGCCCAAAATGTTCTGGCTTGTACCGCATATAAACATACCCACCAATCAGATTTAGCTAGCGCCACCCATAAACAGTCCCGCCAATGAGGTTGTAGCTAACACTGCCCTAAAACAGTCCCGCCAATGAACAAAAGGCCAAGCACCGCCCATAAAAGATCCACCAATGAGGTTGTAGCTAGCGCCGCCTATAAATAGACCCGCCAATGGGATTGTACCTAGCGTCGCCCATAACACAACCCACCAATGAGATTGTAGCTAGCGCCGCAAATATCACAGCCCGCCAATGAGATTGCAGCTAGCGCCGCCCATAACACAGCCCGCCAATGAGGTTGTAGCTAACACCGCCCATAAACAGACACGCCAATGAGATTGTACCTAGCGCTCAGTAAACATACCTATAGCAGGAGCTAGTGAGCAGGCTACCACTTCATCCAGTTCGTTATGCGATAGGTCAAGATCAGTGATATAATCGCTTTCCTACAACGTAAAACAATAAATAAAAGCCTATGAAATAAGCACCGATAAAAAGAAGAAAATGCAAACAATAAAATCTACATGTGTTGTTAAGGATTAATTTGAATACCTTATAGCCGATTTAGTTAAAAAACAAACAAACGAAAAGTCATATTTTAGCGGTTTAAATTTTCACGATATGGCTTTAAGGGTATAAGTCATTGTAACATTCCTTAATATTTCGCGGATCCACTTTTCTTGATGGGAATCTTTTCTCTTAAAAAGTATTACACAAACATATCGACCAATCAAATGCGACGTTTTAAACGGCGACATCATTTTTTTACGTTATAACCGATAATATTTTTAAGCCAATGAAAAGTCTTGCTACAAACAAGATGAAATGATAAGCTAGAAAAATTACAATAACGAAATAAAGCATACCTGTATCAGTTTTGTCAAGTCGGTTGTGTTTTCATTATCCAATTTGTTGCCTGCAACATCATAAAATTTGTTAAAGTAATCATTGTCTCTCCATCAACAATGTCACAAATCATCATCATAATCATCATAATCATCATAATCATCATCATAATCACAAAGTATGTCCTACCTTATTTCTTACCAAAATTAAAATTCGTAAAAATATTGACATAAAATATGTTGAAAAATTGCTTTCAAAACAAGAAGTAGCCTAGGTCATATACTTCCTATCAACAGGGCAAGTTGTGTGTTGCAAAGTTAGTGTTTCGAGTTCAACTGACGTCTTATGAATGATAAAATACTGGATGCGAGTTATAAGCTGCGACTTGTAAGAATGTCTTGTGGTATGAGAATGGGAAACAATGAATAGGTACAATTTATATACCCATCAGCTTTAAACTCTTATACGTTTAAAATACATTTTCAGGTCTGGACTATTGAAGGAGAGACTGTTGGTTAGTTGGATAGATGACTAGATAAACAGCTGGGGTCATTTTAGAGAGAGAAAGCGACGACACCAGAAAATGATATCAAAATAGTTTACAGCATTAAGAACATATAAACATGTAAACTATTGTAAATATAATCAACATCTACAAATACCGCAGCAATGTGTTACATTTAAAAAACATACCTGAAAGATTAAGTTTTGTGACCGTCCGGTTTACCAGCAGGGCTTTGACTAAAGCGTGAACACCTTTACCGTCTATATTGGTGTTAGAAACATTCTGTAAAACAAGCAAATTACTGGCCAATAAATCAATTTTCAATTTAGGAAAATAAAAAAAAGTACAATGTAGATCTCACTCATGTCGAGATAAAAAATGAGAATTATGAATAATGCATTCGAAATCAATAATGCATTCGAAATCAATAATGCATGTAGATACATTAAATACATGTACATGCGGAATCAATAATATATACGAAATCATCAATAATGCATCCGAAATCAATAATGCATATGAAATCAATAATGCACACGAAATCAATAATGCATATGAAATCAATAATGCATGTAGAATCAATAATGCTTGTAGACACATTAAATACATGCGGAATCAATAATATATACGAAATCATCAAATATATAATGCATACGAAATCAATATTGCATGCGAAATCAACTATAACGACTATGAATTAAAACCATATCAGCGATTAACAAGGTCGATATGGTGAAATATCGATCCGAGGATTTAGAAAGATGTATTCGGTTTAACTCACAAGATCTGTAATGAAGACGTTTTCATGAATAGCCTCTGCCAGAGAGATCGCTCCTTTCTGTCCGATATCATTCCCGGATATATCGACATGAAGGATTGTAGCGTTGTTCTGGAAGGAATAGAAATGATATCAGTTTGAAAATATTCATGAAATTGTTCAAAGTAATACAGATACTAGGAAGCCGTCGGAATCTCTTCCCCCAAGACACGTGGATCATGTACATATATGAACACGAATATGGAAACAACCAGCCGGAGAATTCTGAATTTATTCATATACAAAAACGAAACCGGATATTCATGTTATAATAGGTGATCGCCTTATACCTATATCCGGTTTCGTTCATACATGATGACACTCGGATCACCTCGTAATTTTCTCCAAAACATTACGTAAACGTGCGAGGTGTTCCGGATGACACAGTGAGACAGTCGGTAAACTGGATTGCCTGCCGTAAATTTCATTGGTACTAATGCATGTGATACAGTCTAGACAGTGTGAAGAAAATAAAAACCAACCGCCAGGAAAACGCTCATGATCCGGATATCTTTTTGTGAGAGGAAACTGTTTGACAGACTAAGTGTATTGCCGTCTACTTGACGAAGGAATGCAGAAGACGGCACGGTATCCAACGATTCGCAGAGACATTGGTAATGCTTATTGGCGTTGTATTGCCAACGTTTGGGAGCCTCATCTGAAATGTAAACAAACAAAATATCTCATTTATTGATATGGTGGTTATCAACCTGAAAAAAAACATCGAAAACTCACAGTTATAACAAAGTCCGTCCGGAAATTTCGACCTGTCAGAATTACCGTCTCAAACATAGTACGGAGCATCGTGGGTTTCAGACGATTGATAATGGATAATTCGGTAATGCTCAATAATGTAATTTTTCTTTGATTTTCGCTATACATAACCTTTTTGCAAAAGTCAGACCTGGCAGATATTACTTTGATTATGGGGTCAAGGTTACTAATATGCACAAGTTTCCAGCGCGTTCCTGTATCGGATTAGTATCAGTAGTACGGAATGGGTACGGCACCAACGAATGGAACGCTAGCATCAAATATGAATGTTACCTTTCTTGTTTTCATTAAAAACCTATTTCGATGCCAAATGAAAAATCTCGGATCTGCCATTTTTAATCCAAGTCGCACGCTTCAAAAAACGAACCATTTGTGCCGGTTCGGTCAACTGATACAGTCCGTTCCATTTCAGATTCAGTATATTCTTACGGGTACAACTGGTACGAACTCGATAAAGGAAAGCATGCATGGTACAAATCAAATAAGGACGTCATAAAAGGATACATGAACAATTGAATATGTTTGGTAGGTTGAAAGGCATGAAGTATCTGATCAGTTGCGTTCAATGAATGTTGTCAATCAATGTCAGGGTGATTGATTTGAACAAACTAAAGACTCCATGGATCGAGGATGCTAAATACAGGGTAACGTACTCATGGTGCATTTAAATATGCGTGTTCAATATTTAGTCAACTTGAGTGGTTTACATATTTTTGCAGTTTTGAAACCAATGTAACAGTATGAACGAAGGTCAATGAAGGTAAATGCCAAATATTTCAGCAAACGTCCTTTACTATAGCATGGTACGGACGGACCTTATATAAAGTTTATTAGTCATTTAATTATGAATAAGTAAGTCAAAATGCTTTGACAACTGTGGTATAACAGAGGAGGAGGAAGATGACTTCGTCGACAACGATGACGATGAGGGCGACGAGAACTAGCTACTGTACCTTCAACATCCGTGTCATCATCAGAATAATCATCAAATTCGTTTGATGAGTCGTCAGATAATTTAGATTCACACTTAAAGCGATGAGCTGCTTTTAACATTTTACTATATTTCCTCAGTGTCATTTTCTTGATTTTGAAATCGTCAACGTCAAAGTCTGTTTCTGGAGTGGTGCACTCGGATCGTTCACGAGCGATCTTTTTGCCTGGTTCTTTCTTCATTCCTTCGTAGAAGGAGCTGGTGTGGCGCACAAATCGAGTCTGACCTTTACGAACGCTGAGGATATGTGTGTTTTTTTGACACGTGACAAGCTCTGCAGACGACATCGTAGTAAGCTACCTACAAAGATAAACAGAAAATAATGATGATTTTCAGGTTAATTTCGAGTCGTCCCAATATAATGGTACATCTGATAACCTCTTTTCACTCAATTTGGTATATTTTTGAAGAGTTTTGAAAAAAAAGGAGTCATGAAACAGTCATTTTCTATAGACAGCAGATTGTCCTTTGTCCATGGAGCATTGCGGAACTAAACTACATCAAAATTATGGAAGATTTTGTAAAAAAAGAAGACAATCAAACATTTTAAGAAATATATTGTAAATAGAATAAGATGTCTAAAGTTCATGAAATAAGCTTGAAGTTGATTCTTCAGCGAGAGATTTCAAAAGAGATTATCTCAAGGCGAGAGGCTTCATGGATATAAAATATGAATTTTATTTATTTTACATCGATTGAGAAACAAGTTATACAACTCATGTAAATCACTCTCGAGGGCCCGGATGTAAGCGCGCGAGGGGTCTTTTTTTGGGAGGAAACCGGAGTGCCCGGAGAAAACCCACGTGATCGGGCAGGTGACCCCTGACCTTTTCACGTCCGTGCTGGGTATCGAACCCCGGCCGACTAGGTGAAAGGCGAGCGGCTTAACCACTACACCACCCGATCACCCAATGGATATTCTAGGGGTAACTATCACTGACATTATGTCCACCCCTGGACTATCTCATAGTAAAACCGAAGGCACAAGAATACACAGGTAACTTGATTCTTTGATATACATTAAATTAAGGAACTGTATAACGGTACACTGTGGTTGACTGTGTGGCTTTAAAGATGGGCGTCGTGCTCTCTGTATAAATCATCAAAGGAAGTCTCTGCAGGTCTGTGATTGGTCAGTTTTTTTCTTCCGAACTGTCTCCATTTTTACTTTTAGATAGTCTGGGAATTGGATATAACGTCATTGATAGTAACTAACCCCTGGAGAATTGAGGATGGACGAGAGGTGCATGTATAATGCGCATAATACTTTTCGGGGTGTCCAATGCGACAGTCCGACAAGGTCGAAATCAGTCATCATGTTTTAGGTGAACAATAGAAAGCTAGAAATCGGATGTGCTGGGTGGGCTCTAGCACGAGATACTGTGTGTTTGTCCAGATATGTCATACTTGAATTGGAGTTATCTGTCCTTAGTTTGCGAAAGATTAAAGACAGACTGGGATGTTTAATTTCTCCCAAAGTTCACTATGGTCATCTGATTTCATGAACGAATGAGTGCAATGAATCCAGTGAAGATTATAGGATGTTTACCAGAACAATCGTGCGACGCCATATTTTAATTTAAACGTCATTATTACATGCATCCTCCATACTCCAGAGGTTACTATGATTTTCATTATATCAACCCCTGGAATATTTCAAAGCAAAACGGAAGGTTCTGTGCTTGACACTCTATAGACATTGTTCTCTCTCTGTATAGATGTAGAAATGATATGTAGAGAGAAAATTGTCTATAGAGCCAAACGCCTGTGCTATAACAATTGTCAGCAGTCATTGTATATACAGCCCACGTCTCCGAGACTATATCAAAGTTAATTCACGAAAAAATATTAAAAAGATAATTATATATAATTACTCACAACTTTATAATGTTAAAGAATTATAATACTTATCAAAACACCTAAATGCTGCCAACACAGAAATGTTTTTTACTAACTAATTAGTTATACTTTTCCGAATGTAGTGCTGTCTACCTTTATGTTAAGTATACCATTTGAATGTTATGTAATGATGCATATACATTTGTATATGTATGTCCATTTCAGAATAAAGTTTTTTAGTAATTGAATCAAATTAGAAAACCGTAATATACTTACATTCATTTCAATTAATATTAAAATAGCATCCTTTTTGGAATATATTTCCGGAAATTTCATTCATCTCCGAACTGGTATCGGCTTCACTATATAAGGTCATACAGATCTAGATCGGACTAATACTATATTAAAATGACCGATCTAGTCAGCTTAGTCCTGTAGTACATGTTTGGACACGACGCGTGATATGTGACTACAATAGGGTTTTATTGCATCAAATAGATTGACCCATTCACTAATACTAAGGTAGGTATTGTATATATTTATAAGTTTATACATGTAGGTAAGGACATGACCAATTTATGTATAGCCTATAGATTGTTTTTGTTTTTGATATCTAGGGGCAAATAAAAGGTATTTTGATATTTCTCACTTTTACTAGACGTTTAACTATATTAGATAGTACTTAGAGTGTAAAATCGTTCGGGATATCATATTTGAAAATTGATTGTGAAACAATTTGATTTTCGAAAATTGAGTGTAAGATAATTTGACTTTTGAAAATTAAGTACTGTATTTTTGTAAATTAAATGTGGCATGTCTTATGTCAAATGTAGAGCAAGAATTGTTTTATCTATTCCACAGAGTGACATATCGTTTCAACAATCCTTATATTTCTATTTTGTGAAGTTTGTCATATGGATCTGAAAATTATATACATGTACATATCAGTTATGGATCTGTATTGAGGTTCAAATGGTGTTATACCGCCCTAGTAGAATAGAAAGCGAGGGCGTAGAAAAAACGATAGTCATAGAACGCCACCCTGCAGAACTCTAATGTCTGGGCAATGAATTTGGAAGTTCACTCAGGAATATAACTCGGTATTTCTTATGAAAGAATCGATTGCGAGTCGATATGATATATATTGAACTCCGCATGACCATGCTAATAGTATTAGAAAATGAGAATACTGAGTATCAATTCTACAGACTTTAGATATAGACCCATAAAACGGTAGATTCAAATATCTATTTAAACTTTAATTAATTCTCAGTTCCCTATATATCAATCGTATAAAGAAATGGGCGGAATAACTTTATGATTATTGGCCATCCCGTGTCTATATATACCATGAATCTGTAAAGACTATTTTTAACAATCAATTAGATTTAGTCTGAAAGATATCAAATCCCCGAATTAAACACCAGTACGACCAACCAATTTCACCTGTTCGTAGCGCATTAATTACCTGTTTGACGTCACTAGTTTACCTGTGAGATAATACTGACTGAATGTTACGTTACTTTGACAAGTACTATAAGCCTGCTACCTGTTTTGCTCGGCCTGTGTGACGTAATCCTAAGGTATTAGGTTTAAAGCCTCATTAGATTGTATATTGTTATGTAACACCGTCTACACAGAGGATTATCCCGTTTATAAGTCTAACAGGTAAGTTCATACGTACCTAATAGAATAACCATAAATATTCAGTGTTTCCCCTGAACCTTATAGTCAGCTTTTTCCAATACAGAATGCGATTGATCTACGCAATCGGTCGCCCAATTAAACTAGAATATAAAATGATTGGAAACTCTTTCATATTCTTTACTGATGACAGATGGACTTCCGGTTTATAGGCATTTTTTCTTGTCAAAGTTCTATGAAGTAAACGTTTTTTCACGGTTGGGTGTTGCGAAAATTTCCGGTTAAGGCTTTTTATTTGTTTTTGTATGCATAAAAGCAGATATTTAATTAGTAATTACTATTCAAATCTCTGATAGAATTAAGCATATTTAGCTGTATCAAAACCGAAAATGCACTTTCTTTCATTAATATAATAGAAAACATCATTTTTTCTTTCAAAATGTGTTTTTTTTATAACATGTCATATTTAAATTGCAAACTAAACCTAGACATACACAAGTGGTTCTGGATATTTGTACAGAATATAATACGACTGCAGAGGCCAGTTCACGTAACTGACCTATAAATCACAGATTATAATTTAATAGCTGCTTTATCGTCGTTCACGTATTTCCGGAGAGAGAAGGCTAAAGTAAACCATAACATACGCACTTTTCACTTATAAGTAAAACATTGCCATTTAGTCAGTTATATAGTAACAATGGTTGTGTCTTTATCATTGTTAATACATCCACATGATAAGTAATGAGATCATACACAATAAAGTCCGATCGTATCGATCGTTGGACAGGAAATACGTCATCTGGATATAAAACAAGACTAAAGTCGTATGGAGATCTGTTACGACCGGATGCTATAAAAAAACTGAAGGCTAACCTTCTGACCACAAGGATACAACAATTATTAGCTTCCCAAAAAGCTATGAAGGCTACCATACAGCTTTATTTATCAGGAAGAAATAATAGGAAAGCTTAACGAATTGTTCTGTTCACGCTAGCCATAAGTTCTTTATGACAATTCATTTTTGCAGAATGATAATCTTTAAAAATCTCTCACATTCAATGTAAAAGATAATCAACTTCATGATATTCATGAAAGGGCCACTAGGCGAAGTTTCCGAAGAAAAAAAAAATGCCCTGCAGGTAGGGCGTTAAAATTGTACCTGCTGCCCCTATTGCATGATCGTAAAAGGCGACTAAATTTAGGATATTATCTTTTCTCTTCTTCCTAACTGACTTTATCCTTCCTAACGCTTCCCTTGGCACCGCCTCACTTTTGGCCTTGAGTTGAGCGTTCGCCCCTGTGAGGAAGGCTCTGGGTGCTATTCCTTGGCCGAGACACACCAAAGTCTATAAAATTGGTAGTTTCTGCTCCTGCTTAGCGCTCAGCATACAGAGAGTGGGACGACTGGTTGGCCCGTTGTCAATATAATGCGACCGGTTGAGGTGTGTTGCTTGGTGTTTTCGGCGGCATGCTTCAGTGATATAGCACTATAAAAAGGGCAACAGTTCCACTATACAAGAAGACACTTCATGAATACACCGCAGTCTCCCAAAACACGCAACCTCGCACAACATACACGCAACGGACTGCATACATGGGAGGCCGTCCTTACATGACCATAGCTGTTAATAGAACATTAATTAATCAAACAAACAAACATCCGAGAAATGATTATAACATAATTTAATTTATAATGATGGGCAAATATGTGGTTACAACACAATAACGAAGTTGAAGTTTTGCCGTCTGGCGCAGAAATAATCAACTAACACGACGTCGGGAAACATAATACGACCTGCGTTATGAATCTTACAGATGCTCCACTGCCGACAGAGCATAAATGATATTCATCATTTGAGCAATAATTTGTGTTTAATCGTGTACATATATGCCTAATTACCACAAAAACGAACATAACATAATTTATTTCGCCTTCGGTGCATGCACAATCATTACTTCATTCTACATAATATATAGTGCCACGGATTTTTTTCGGGATGCAATTAATTATTTTTCATATTTTAACTTGAAGTAAAATTAGAGGCTCAAACTTTTCATGGGTGGTAATGGTGTAAAGTAAGCAGCATTTAAGTAGGCCATGATCATCTAGCTAACATTACTCGTTAGGCTATATATAGATCCTCCACGCGCTCCTGAAAATGTTTCTATTCAGTACGTGTAGCGATTGTGTGATTTCTGAGAATAATGTCTGACAACAACCAGAAAAAAACATTCGAACTTCTCTTGGTTTATCCAATGATAATTTGTTTGCAATAATTTCCCCACTGGTACCCCTTACATAGATGAAATCTTCAACAACATGTAACCAATCAACACACGTAAATCCATTTGGCCAGCCAATCATAGTGAACAGATGATAGCAAGCAGAAGGATATCGTGTGAAAAGTAAGTGTATATCGCGATCAGGGGATAGAAAATCAGAAAATATAAACCGATATATTGGCGATGTCGGAGAGGCTTGGAGGGGGAGGGGGAGGCAGGGTGATCTATATAGCCACCAAATGCTTCGTCGTCGTCGCCGTCTGCCTCTACCCGTGCGTTGTCTGCCATACGTAATCTTTTCACATTTAAAACTTCTTCTCAAGGTCTACCAATGCGATTGTGAACCTCTTCTCGAGTTTTTGGCGGAAATTTAGCTAAAATTTTAGCGATTTCTCGAAACGAATAAGTCAAAATCGAATTTAAGTTAGTTATTATATAGATTACGTTAAAAAAAGTTAAGTTTTGATATAAGTTGTCAATCTTTGTCGAGATATTGGGGTCTGACCAAGTATTGTTATTTTTCGGGTCGATCCCAAAACCAAGTCGGTCGACATCTTAAAAACAAAAGTGCGATTTAGCTGAAACTACAGATATGGCAGCCTAAGAAAAGGTGTTATTTCATACCTTCAAAAACACATTAATTCTTCAAAAATTTAAGATGGACGCCAAAGTCACCACATTAATATCATCAAGTTGTTTAAAGTGTTTCCTATTCAAATGGTGCCAACGTTGTCAGAAGACCGTTTTGGCCATTGGCCCTCTTGACTGTCCTATTGTGAAAAGCAATGTCATTTGCTTGTCCTAGTCTGAAATGAGAGGTAGTGGAGTTTTGGATAGCCAATTTTTTTTATAGAGTTTGACCTTTGTAAACTTTGACCTTTCTGCAATCTAACGTATTCGTTTTTAAATGAAGTCCTTTTGAGTGAAATGACTTCACCTTTTTGATACATGACTCGACCTTTGTGAAGTGAAACATGATTTGACCATTGTGAAACATGACTTCACCCTTGTGATGCATGACTCGACGATTGTGAAACACGACTGCACCTTTCTGATACATAACTTGACCTTTTGAAACATGAGTCGACTTTTGTGATACATGACTCGGCCTTTGTGAAACATAACTCGGCCTTGGCGAAACATTGACTCGACCTTTGCGAAACATGACTCGACTTTTGTGATACATAACGAGGTTTTTATGAAAAATAAATCGGTCTTTGTGATACATGACTCGGCGATTGTGTAACATGACTTGACCTTTTCTAAACATAACTCCGCGATTGCGAAACATGACTTGACCTTTTCAAAACATAACTCGGCTATTATGAAACATTACTCGGTCTTTGTGAAACTTAAATTTGTGTATGGTCACTCGACATTTGTGTAATATGACTCTTGAAATTGTTTAAGATTTATTGTATACCGGTAGATCAGATAGTGAAGCGAACATGAAATCGATTTGGCGTTGATGTGAGTGACTTATAATTTCAGCAACATTATTTATCGACATGCTATGCTCGCTTTTGATGATCGTTTCCATTTATTGGTAAAGACGTTGAATAATGTGTTTTCGAAATCCAATCTCATTTTAGCTGGAGAAGCGTGATTGGACAAATTAGTAACACCGCGTAGCTTAATCTGGTATATAAACTGCTGTCAGGTTCGGTCACGTCACCAAGATATGTCACTGTAGGGCTCTACACAGCACATATAGGGTTTTATGTATTATCAAGCTAACAATACAAATAGGAATGCCTTTATACTCAATGAAAAATATTGAAATATCATAAACCTTTCTTCTTTTCAAAAACGTAAATTTTCGCTGATCAAACTAACAATGCGTTTTAGAGTACCATCGTATTCAATGAAAACATATACAGTCGAAACTCGTTATCTCGAAATTCAACGGACCAACGAAAATAAAACGTAACGTCATTAGGTTTGATCAGAACGTAGTATAGTATAGTAACATAGTATACCAAGCACTTCCTATTTTGAAAACGTCTATATCTATATAAAGATGTAAGAAACTTGTTTTCCCAGTGTCATGTCCATATAGCGACAGCCACTTGTAGACGCGTATTACAACTGCGAATGTACATCACGACAAATCGCCAGGCCAAGAGTGTTTTTTTTTTCTGTTTTGCGTCTTTCCGAAAGAAATTGAGATTTTGAGGTGTTTAAATTAATCCATGTTATGGATTTTTTCTGAAATAAATATTTCAATGCAATTGTACAACTAAAGAGAAAAGATTTGTTTTAACATGTTTTGAATCTTTGGTAATTGAACGTTTTTACATTTGCACTCGTCTTTTATTGCTTCGTTCCTAAAAGAGTTTGTGTTTGTTTTTCACTTCTTGGACATAAAACCTTTCAGACCGCAGACATGAAACAGAAAAAACCCAACCCATACGACTATGGCCTTACTGAAGGGAACCAACCAAATGGTCTGTTGTGTAGCAACCCCGATACTCCAGTAATCCCCGAGACTATGTCATGGGAAACCTGAAGACTTTGTGTGCGACAACACAGATGAGACAGGTAGTTAAGTCCTTTGATGTACACTAAAATAATCGAATAACATAGTGGTAGACTGTATAGCTTTGAAGTTGAGTGTTGCTCTCAACATAATCTTCTCAGGAAGACTTTGTTGACCTGTGACTGGTCTTTTTTCTTCTTCTCAGGTTCCTTCGTTTTTACCAAGGACGTATATGTAAGGCACTTCGATGCGTGTAAAGTGGGGGTGAATAGAGAGTTACAAATCTTTTCCACATATGAATCCTTGGTTTAATACAGTCTAGGATTCGATATTACGAATGAATATAGAGGATTGTTGTGTAAGAAGTTCAATGTCTTGTGGTGATATGTATTATACAATAAAGCCATTGTTTTCATTCAAACATTTTCAAGCCCTTATTTGACAAAGAAGATTGATGACACTTTCAATTCGATAGAACTTTATTTCATTCCATTTAAATTACAAATATACAGTTAAAACTGACAATTTCCATTTGAAATGTGCAATAGTGCTCATACATAAGGACATCTAGTGGAAGAAAGCCACGTGACCAAACCTAATTAGCTCCCATGGTCAATCACCTTATATGAACCTACATGTATATTTCTCGGTATATAATTATCAATCTTTGACCTTTTGTATGTCAAAATATGGTGTTATACTTCCCTGGTTTAAATAAATAATTACACATCTTTGATTCAACCAATGCGGTGTGACACCATATCAACCGAACCAAAGTTCCTTAATTTTGTATTAGATTCAGTTCGCAATTATGAAAGTATGAATGCCAACTAAACAGCAGCAGAAATAAAGCGCAAAATTAACTTTTGTCTAGTTGGCTTTCATGATTGCCAACTGAATGAAGTTCATTGCCTAAATATAAAATCAGTTGTGACGTCACTATAGCAGCATTAACAACTAGGTTTTAATAAAATTGATAAATTGATATGCAGTAAATATTATTTCCACATTTCCATTTACTAGCCAATGAAAGCAATGAAAAATCAGAGCATATTTACATTTTTGTACAATATAAATATATTATAGTGTATATGAATGAAGCACCATTGTGATAAATATGACCAGAATAAGAAAATACCCGAGTCGTTTAGAGAGAATTTTGAGTATTGAAGAACAGTTACTACATATACTCATACTCTTATTGATGAAAACAGAATAGTGTTTAATAACGCTCGTGGGAACATTACGGTGTAACGTTCACATTACCTCATAATGTTATCAAATATGAACTTTTGTTGAGGTCAATATAGTCAGTTCATAGAAAAAAAAAGAACAAAAAGCCAAAATCATTATTTCAAGAACAACAATGGCTTTAGGACACCACCCTGATGAACTCAATATTTGGACAATGTGAGATTACAAGCGGAAGCAAGGCGTCGATATGCTTAAAATCAACTGGTACGTGACCGTATATTAGCCAATGAGAATAGTGGAAAATATCAGAGCATATCTAATATTGTTTTAAAACTAATGCTCTAAAGTAAAGTTGCCAGTAACATACATGAATATATATATACATGTATATAATGTACAATGTAATTTGAATATACATGTTATATTGTATAGAAAATAAATATTTGTGAATGAATAAATATTTTTGGCCAAAAGACGGTGGCAAATAATTTATTACTGTTTGTTAAAATGTCGTCATGTGACAGTGTAAGGAACGATAACTCCGGTTAGAGACTATGATTTCCGAAGGTTGCCGGAAATTTCTCCGTATTGGGGAAGCAAGTAGAGGGGCGATAACTCAGCAGCTCCAGATGGCATTGTGATAGGAATAACTGATAAAACATTACGTTAAAGGCCCACTACCTATTCCGAAACAAATTCAAAGTTTCTTTAAAATGTTAATAGCATAAGAAAATATATATCGATGGCTTAAGATGAGGTTACGACACCAAACAAATGCAAGGTTTCCTATGTAAATCAGTGAAGATTAATTTTGCTATTTTTGGATTCAATTGTGGTAGCAAGTGATTTATTGTTAACGCTATTTCTTAGTGAATGGATGGAAATGTGCAGTAACTGATCAAAAGTATACTTTGTCCTTTAGTTGTGGCACTGCCAATCATATACAATAGATAGCATGGTTTAATCAATTTAGAATATGTCAGATCTTCAATTATTTTCTAATAAAACCCCTGATAGACATTTTCTATTAAAAGGCAACCGTTGGTCATCACACAGCAGCAATTCGTATAGCTCAAAAATGTGAATTTGAAGTTAAAGCGGAAAAATATAGGAAAATATAGGAAAATACACATGGGCAATTTAATGTCGTGTAGTCACTATATCGCTACATTATTGATAGACATAGTTGTAAAGTAACAAGTTGTTTTCTTGTCCACAAACATGTATTGAAACAGACAGAGGACAAGCACGTAACATAGATAAACTATCGGTTATAGAAAGCATATATCTATATGTGTACGCGCTCGGCGCCATCCTCAACACCCCAGGGGTTACTTCACTATAGTGGATATAACGGCAGTGAAATTAACCCCTGGATTATCGAGGATGACTCGGCGCTATCGCCCATGTTAGCACCTTATAGCTAATTTACAGTTCATACTTAACAATAAGGGTGTCAATCATATGTGAAATAAATAAAATCATCTGAAATCCTATGATTGTAAAAGTAAAATGCTAATGGTAACCGTCTCGCTTATCCTCAATGCTCCAGGGGCTACTATCACTGTCGTTGTAATATGGTGGTGCTACAACGGATGGGCAGATTGTTTGGACCTTTGATGTTCATGAAAAGAATGGAATAACTGTACGCACTCTCTGTAATCTGTATAGGGAGTATATTCAAGCCTGTGATTGGTCTGTTTTCCCTTCAGTTTTAATATGAAATAGTCCAGGGGTGGACATAACGACAGTGAAAGTAACTCCTGGAATATAAAGGATGCGCGTCTTCCTTAAATCTTCTTCGCAATCATTTAAAATAGATTATTCAGGTGACTTTCGGAATAAAAATATCGAAGACAACATCTTCACTCAACAGCAATAGTTTCTCTCATATACCGAAGACTATCTTATCTTTCAACTAATGATTACAGCCGTTTCTTTGAAATATCAAAAACTACAACTTCTCTTTCGACTGAGCACAACAATAGTTTCTTTGAGATACCGAAGACTTACTCTTCTTTCTCGGCAAAGAACGGTAACAATTTTCTGAGATACCGACGAAAACTGCCTCTTCCATCTCGGCAGAGGAAATAAACAGTTTCCGTGATATAATGAAATCTACCACTTCTCTCTTGACTGGACACAGCCATATGTTCTTTGAGATACAGAAGACGTACTTCCGCTTTCGACAAATGATAGAAACAGACAACATCTTTTTCTCGACAGAGAGCAGCAACAGCTTGCTGAGATACCGAAGACAGTCTCTTTTTCTCGACAGAGGGCAGCAACAGTTTCTCTGAGATACCAAAGACCACTTCTTCTCTCTCGACTGAGCATAGCAATTGTGTCTTTGAGATAACGAAAACTACTTTCGCTCGGCTGAGGACACCATAGGTTCGTTTCAGATACGGAAGGCTACCCTTTCTCAAGGTCTTTGACAGTCCTCATACAGGAGAAACAGCAACAAAGAAATATCGCTAAGACCACTGCAATGCCTATGACGATGTGACACACAATGAGCTGCCAGAAAGTAAAAGTGAAAACAGACTTGTCACACCAGTTTTTAGGTTCGTGCAATGGCGGCTTGAACTTAGGCAACCATGTTTCAAAAATCCAATAATTCCCAAACACAAACCATATACTTAGAAAAATGGTTAAACCTATATTTGCCATTTTGCTCATCGTCATCAGTTCGTTTTCATCATGTAAATCCTCTTCATCGTCGTCTTTGAGTCTGCGAATTTGATGACAGAGAGTCATTAAAACTTTAATGGTTCCGAAACAGCCTCCGACCAGAAGGTATATCGGGATTTTAGGCTCCTTTGGGCACTCGTCCAGATATTTTACCCCTACAATCAGAATTATTACAAATATTAATGCATTATCAAACACTTTCAAATATAATTAACTAATTATCTTAGCGTAATTTTCTGAAAATCTATTTTAGATGATATTATGTGTTTTATTCATGGACTGGTTACGGCGTCAAGGAAAAAAACCCCGTTTATTTCATTATTAGTATGGATTTCGCTAAAGGCAGAGAAACGTGTGATAAGACAAAGCAATTATTCTGAAGGGCACAGACTCTGTTGTTGTGGTCTTTTCATTGATGCCCGCGTAACCGAAGGGAAAACAAGCGATGTAATAATACCGCGTTATCACTTCTGGTGATAAAACGCTTATTTCAATTATCGTTTTAGACCGAAAACTAGACATTTCTTACTCCTAAGTAATATGACAGTTCTGTCAACATACATGTATATCAAGCTGTAGTTTGGAAAGAAGATATCGCGTCATATTAAAACAAATGATGCAAGATAGATAGTACAGATAGATAAGATATATTCCAGTTGAGGGAAACGAACCTGACTTTTCGTCAAAAATCGACATATTGTCATTTTCTTGTAATTAATCGATCATTTCTAGAGAACATCTTAAATTTCATTTTAATCTAAACCACGAAGAAGGAACCTAGTGAGGAAGTCTCTTCAGAAAATTAATAGACTTCCTCAATATAATTATGATGTATTTAAAAAGATAAAAAAAAAAATGTCATGAATTCAGAAAGAACAGTTTATGGCATAAATCCAGAAAAAAACGCAGCTTGTCGTGATTTCAAATAGAATATTTTATAGTAAATTTGAAAGTGATTTACTAAACTACAGCAAATCACGTTTAGAACGAACACGCTTAAATGAATTCATGTTTATAACATGCAATATGTGCATTTTGTTGTAATTAGTTAGTCTTTCTATAAACGTTCATGAGGCTTTATTGCATGGGTAGCCATGCAATACATCCTCAGACGGCATGAGTGTATTGTCCTAGACCAGCCAGTATTACACCCGTAGGTATGAAAGAAAAAGTATGATTTCCTTACATATTCTCGCAGCTATCACATCGGAGGTTGTCTTACATCCGAGGAGTTCCGATTGCCTGTCATTCCGATTTATCAGAATAGAGTTATTTCCCTTTGTGAATCCATTTTGATATATCATACTAATAACTTTCCTTCAATTTCAGTTTCAATTTCAACAAATTTTATTGACATATTATTTACAGTCAAGAGGATTAGACAACAGACAAGGCCTATCTTCATTTTGTAGGTCTTCTCCTTTAGGTGAAAAATGGCAAGAAGTATAGACAAATATAATAGTATATATACAAGTACACATTAATACAAATATTCAAACAAGCAAAAACAAAAGGGGAAGTAACTCCTTTATGTCAAAATTTAATTTTTATTTGTTTGTTTGTTTGATTAATTAACGTCCTATTAACAGCTATATATATGTATATATATATATTTATATTGTAACCCATTAGAGGTCTTTAATGTTGATTGTTAAACAAAAAGTTATAGTTAAAATAAATGACTTGTTACCATTGAGAGTAAACTATTTATCATAAATATTTGTTGACATTGGATTATATCCCCCCAAATAGAGGAAAGGCCAAACATTCAATATGCACAACACACAGGCCATACTGATGGGGATCAAAAGTCAATGTCAGCAAATAGATATATAGCATCTGATAGGGTTACGGGGGGGGCGGGGGTGAGAGAGAAGGATTGTTTCTACCGTATATATGGTCCACATTCACATATAACGACGACGCGTTCAGCAGCATTGCGTATTAGCTCGCAATATGTGACACTGTGCATTGATAGGTTAAAGGCGGAAAAAAATTAGGAAAATATAGGAAATAACACATGGGCAATTTTAATGTCGTGTAGTCACATATCGCTACATTATTGATAGACATAGTTGTAAAGTAACAAGTTGTTTTCTTGTCCACAAACATGTATTGAACAGACAGAGGACAAGCACGTGACATAGATAAACTATCGATTATAGAAAGCATATATCCATATGTGTACGTGCTCGGCGCCATCCTCAACACCCCAGGGGTTACTTCACTGTAGTGGATATAACGGCAGTGAAATTAACCCCTGGAGTATCGAGGATGACTCGGCGCTATCGGCCCATGTTAGCACCTTATAGCTAATTTACAGTTCATACTTAACAATTAAGGGTGTCAATCATATGTGAAATAAATAAAATCATCTGAAATCCTATTGATTGTAAAAGTAAATGTGCTAATGGTAACCGTCTCGCTATCCTCAATGCTCCAGGGCTACTATCACTGTCGTTGTAATATGGTGGTGCTACAACGGATGGGCAGATTGTTTTGGACCTTTGATGTTTCATGAAAAGAATGGAATAACTGTACGCACTCTCTGTAATCTGTATAGGGAATTATCTTCAAGCCTGTGATTGGTCTGTTTTTCCCTTCAGTTTTAATATGAAATAGTCCATGGGGTGGACATAACGACAGTGAAAGTAACTCCTGGAATATAAAGGATGCGCGTCTTCCTTAAATCTTCTTCGCAAATCATTTATAAATAGATTATTCAGGTGACTTTCGGAATAAAAATATCGAAGACAACATCTTCACTCAACAGCAATAGTTTCTCTCATATACCGAAGACTATCTTATCTTTCAACTAATGATTACAGCCGTTTCTTGGAAATATCAAAAACTACAACTTCTCTTTCGACTGAGCACAAACAATAGTTTCTTTGAGATACCGAAGACTTACTCTTCTTTCTCGGCAAAGAACGGTAACAATTTTCTGAGATACCGACGAAAACTGCCTCTTCCATCTCGGCAGAGGAAATAAACCAGTTTCCGTGATATAATGAAATCTACCACTTCTCTCTTGACTGGACACAGCCATATGTTCTTTGAGATACAGAAGACGTACTTCCGCTTTCGACAAATGATAGAAACAGACAACATCTTTTTCTCGACAGAGAGCAGCAACAGCTTGCTGAGATACGCGAAGACAGCCTCTTTTTCTCGACAGAGGGCAGCAACAGTTTCTCTCTGAGATACCAAAGACCACTTCTCTCTCGCCTGAGCATAGCAATTGTGTCTTTGAGATAACGAAAACTACTTTCGCTCGGCTGAGGACACCATAGGTTCGTTTCAGATACGGAAGGCTACCCTTTCTCAAGGTCTTTGACAGTCCTCATACAGGAGAAACAGCAACAAAGAAATATCGCTAAGACCACTGCAATGCCTATGACGATGTGACACACAATGAGCTGCCAGAAAGTAAAAGTGAAAACAGACTTGTCACACCAATTTTTTAGGTTCGTGCAATGGCGGCTTGAACTTAGGCAACCATGTTTCAAAAATCCAATAATTCCCAAACACAAACCATATACTTAGAAAAATGGTTAAACCTATATTTGCCATTTTGCTCATCGTCATCAGTTCGTTTTCATCGTGTAAATCCTCTTCGTCGTCGTCTTTGAGTCTGCGAATTTGATGACAGAGAGAGTCATTAAAACTTTAATGGTTCCGAAACAGCCTCCGAGCAGAAGGTATATCGGGATTTTAGGCTCCTTTGGGCACTGTCGCCAGATATTTTATACCCTACAATCAGAATTATTACAAATATTAATGCATTATCAAACACTTTCAAATATAATTAACTAATTATCTTAGCGTAATTTTCTGAAAATCTATTTTAGATGATATTATGTGTTTTATTCATGGACTGGTTACGGCGTCAAGGAAAAAAACCCCGTTTATATTCATTATTAGTATGGATTTCGCTAAAGGCAGAGAAACGTGTGATAAGACAAAGCAATTATTCTGTAAGGGGCACGAGGACTCTGTTGTTGTGGTCTTTTCATTGATGCCCGCGTAACCGAAGGGAAAACAAGCGATGTAATAATACTGCGTTATCACTTCTGGTGATAAAACGCTTATTTCAATTATCGTTTTAGACCGAAAACTAGACATTTCTAACTCCTAAGTAATATGACAGTTCTGTCAACATACATGTATATCAAGCTGTAGGTGGGAAAGAAGATATCGCGTCATATTAAAACAAATGATGCAAGATAGATAGTACAGATAGATAAGATATATTCCAGTTGAGGGAAACGAACCTGACTTTTCGTCAAAAATCGACATGTTGTCATTTTCTTGTAATGTATCGATCATTTCTAGAGAACGTCTTAAATTCCATTTTTAATCTAAACCACGAAGAAGGAACCTAGTGAGGAAGTCTCTTCAGAAAATTAATAGACTTCCTCAATATAATTATGATGTATTTAAAAAGATAAAAAAAAATGTCATGAATTCAGAAAGAACAGTTTATGGCATAAATCCAGAAAAAACGCAGCTTGTCGTGATTTCAAATAGAATATTTTATAGTAAATTTGAAAGTGATTTACTAAACTACAGCAAACCACGTTTAGAACAAACACGCTTAAATGAATTCATGTTTATAACATGCAATATGTGCATTTTGTTGTAATTAGTTAGTCTTTCTATAAACGTTCATGAGGCTTTATTGCATGGGTAGCCATGCAATACAGCCTCAGGCGGCATGAGTGTTTGCCCTAGGCCAGCCAGTATTACACCCGTAGGTATGAAAAAGAAATGATTTCCATACATATTCTCGCAGCTATCACATCGGAGGTTATGTCTTACATCCGAGGAGTTCCGATTGCCTGTCATTCCGATTTATCAGAGTAGAGTTATTTCCCTTCGTGAATCCATTTTGATGTATCATACCACAGTGACCTGGCACGATTTTTTTAAACTAACAGTATACATATATACATATTATAGTATCAAGGGTATGAACTCGGCGGTCGAGGAAAACGGACCTATTTGTTTAAAACGTGATTATTTTAATAAAATTGGTTGCGATTCCAACATTGACGGGATATCTACCTTAAAGAGAAATAATTTATCTTTCCATTGAGTTGTTGATGAACAGAAATTGGCCAAGTATTGACGAAGTTTGGCTTGATGATCGGGAAATTTTACGTCTCTGCGCTCTAATGGGTACCCTTCAAAAACCAAGCCAAAATCACAAAATCTTACGCTTGTGGGTGGTAAAGAGTACCCAATAACTGTGTTTTATGCCACAATCTCCCTTTGGAGGTGTTGAGTGATCCGCGTACTTTGTTATGATAACG